>OX155955.1:8671920-8828513 GCA_944548615.1 Micropterix aruncella
CTGTTAATGTGGACCTGATAATAGGGAGACCATATTGGAGAAGCAAACTCAATGTGAGATCGAACAAACGCATTGTATAATGCCTTCAATATTAATGGATCAGTCAATGGTTTCGATGCGCGAATTATGAAGCCAAGCATTCTACTAGATTTTTCGGCAATAGCTGCAATATGTGCCCGAAAGCTTAATCTGTCGTCAGCACGTCGCGATAGGAATGTTATCGATCTGATATGTGTAGTTAATCTTGTTTCTACATTCATTTTTATCCTGTTTTTGTTACAATATATTTTCAAACAGTCGAGATCCTTCTGGAGGAGAACACAATCGTTTTCAGATTTAATAATTTTATATAACTTTAAGTAGAGCTCTATGAAAGTAGAGCGCGACTAATTAAGGTTGTCTTTATTTCTGGACAATGATAATAAACAAAAAAAATATTACATTAAATTTTATTCTAATTTTTATAAATCTTCCTCAATGTGAGCCCCTCGGATTCGAATGCAGGTCGAAATCTTATATTTCTCTACTGTTTTTGCCTCTATTAACGTTTCTCTCATCTGTTTCGCCATCTGAGCCACTCGATTTTGGATGCAGGCCCGAATCCTTTTTCTTACTTCTGTTTTTGTCACTATGGAAGTTAAAGTTGGCCTCTTCTATTCCGCCGCGTTTGCTATTCGCTGTCGAAGTTTTTGATCGAATTTACTGTGGTCACATATTTTGTGATTTATTAATGACCCGAATATATTGTCACGTACATATTAACTCGAATATATTAAGGCTCACATGGAACAAGATGTATAAAAAAATCATGAAATTCTGTGTAATATTTTTTTTTGTTTTATTTCATTTTCCATAAATAAAGACGACCTTTATTAGCGACGCTCTACTGACAATAAATAAACCGCACCCTTTGTTAGGAATACAAATCGTTCAATAAGCAATAATATCTATTTGGGTAGCTGATGACGGGCAAGTTTAGGAAGTTTAGTTTAGTTTAGCTGATAAAGGCATAATATTATATAGTATGCTTAGTGTCTATGTGGGTTTTTGAGCTAGATTTTTTTTAAACATAACATGTATATTAAAAATAAAATAAGAAATGTTATTGCTCGTAAATTACAATTTTGTAAGTATTTAGTACTTTTTATGATTATGTTAGCTTAATTAGTCAGTTACGAAAAAAAATTGTGATAAGCATTCAATATCCATATATTTTTTTTTAATTTAGGTCTATATATCAAATTCTGGGTGACTGACAAAAAAACATCAAAATTTTAAATTCTCAAATACTATTCATTTTCGACTATACGTATGGGTGGTTAAATTTTTTGCATTTTAGATCCCATAACACGACCTGCCGCGTTGCCGACGTCGCGTTGGGCGGCAGCAGTACATATGTACATGCTAATGCTCATATCGACCGTGTTATTTTTTTAATATGTATAAATATCTATCTACATAAATAAAAATTAAATGCTTTTCGTTGGTAAGCGCATATTAGGTTGAGCTGCTGAACCTAATTGGAGTGTTTTAAATGTTCGTAGTAGTCCAAATAAGGTCCTAACTGAAAGGATAATTGGAAAATTGGCCTGAAAAATTTTAAAATTCGAGAAAAACTGAAAGTGCATTTTAGCTACTCACGATTCGAATGATGGATATTCATAATTCTTTTTTTGAATAAGAGCGACATATTAGGTTTATTCTTTTTTTTTGTTTTCATCAGTGTGCTCTTGGGATGAAAATATTTCAATTGACAGTATTCAATTGGAAAAAGGGGTGGAGTATGTGGGGTGCGGATGGGGGGGGGGGGGGTTGAAGGGGGGGGGGGGTAGAGGGGTGGAGTTTTGAAGGAGGGTTGGAGGAGTTTAGGGGGGGTTTAGGGGGTTGGGGGGGGGATTGTCTGATTACCGGGAAAGTCTTGGGGTGACAACCGATTATTCTATTTTGTTTACATATTCCAAAAACTTTTCACAAAATCACAAAGCGATTACAAACAAATATATTGAAATTTGGACTGGACAACATCTGTCGGGTCAGTCAGTAATAAATATAAATTGATATGATTTTTTTGAAATGTAAATGCATTAATTAATTTATTAAGTAAATAAATACATAAATGTGTGTATATAGCAGTGATCCCTATATAATGTGTATTTGTGGAAGGTATGCTTTGGAGCGGTACTTTATTAACAACTAATCTACAGTCAATTAGATCATTCGACACCTTGACGAATTAATATCTTATTAAAAGCACCTAACAACTTATACCAGGTAATAATAATCTAAGGAGAAAACTCGGGCAACGCGAATCATATTTAATGTTATAATAAGGTAATTAAGTCTGCTCAGCAGGAAATAAACTTAATTGCTTTTCGCCTGGGCTTCCTCCCCACTTAGGAAAATACCAACAGGAGGGTAATATTATGGAATTCTAGTCACGGCTGAATCTCAGCATTTTCTACCAACTTGGATCTTTTTTGCTTCACACGGTGCGCTCCTTCGTGCTATTGAATTATTTGTTTTATAAAGTTTATAAAGCTTAAGTGCTAGCTCAGGCATCTGAATGCAATGCCTCGAAATATTTTAATTACGTCTAAAAATTCTAAAAATTAGGTTCTACATTTTAAAACTAGTAAATATAATAAAA
This sequence comes from Micropterix aruncella, assembly GCA_944548615.1. Lineage (NCBI taxonomy): Eukaryota > Metazoa > Arthropoda > Insecta > Lepidoptera > Micropterigidae > Micropterix > Micropterix aruncella. Next base: position 8,674,568 of record OX155955.1, read on the forward strand.
AGATTAAAAAACACGACTGCCAAACACGATACAGAAAGTGAACTAATGTATTTATATTTAATGAAATATTTGTGGTTTATGTATTTATCTACATAGATACAGGTATATTTCCAGAGTGTAGTCAATCAGAACCTTTCTATTGACACTAAACATGATATATTTGTGTTAATTTATTGATATTTGGATATTTGGACATTTAGGCAACTACTTACTTAATATTTCGACAAAAAATACTCTATGACACTTGGGATGACATTGCGATATTAACAATACCACAATCTTCAGAATGGGTTCAAGTGTTTAGAAGTTATGAGGGAATAAAAGAAACGGTGAATATACATAGAAGAACTCTGAACACGTTACATTCCTTTTTTGTTCGGCAGTCGTGTAATAAAAATAAAACCGGTCACATTTCAACCTATCGAGTTGTTCTGCTAAGGAACATTTTCAAACCAATCGACTATTAGACGCCGGTCCACACGATACGGTGCGGCGCCGCACAGCGTGCACCGCAAAAATTTCGACGTATGGTGCGGCGCCGCAACGTTACTACGACGCCGCAGTGGGCGAATAGTGTTGTAGTTAATTGCACGTAGAACTAGTGAAATGAGGTAGTAAATGCCAATATCCTCTTCGTTGGTACTCACTTTAAACACTTCTTAAAAATTAAAACAAATATGTGAAAACAAATGAAACAGGCAAGCAAGTATCCTATTTATAACGATAACCTACTCTTCGTCTTCGATTTCAATCACAATTAATTTGTAATTCACAATATTCTACAAATATGGACAACATATTACGTTTAATACACAATAATCATATAGCAAAAAAACTGATAACATGATGCCTAAAACTGTAGCAAGTGCAAATAAAACGCTGAACGGCGACGGTTATTGTCTTGGCACCCACGGGATGTCGTCCACCAGGAAAGCGTTCTTAGCAGAAATGCCACGTGGCCAGCACCTTTTCACGGCACTCTAAATTCAACATTAATATATCACCATATTCGCATGTATTATAAGGACAAATTAACCAAATTAAATTAGTTCACCCGTCACGCCTGCCTGACTAGGGAGTCCTAGGTATAAATGTGCTCAGCACGCTATTTAGACGCGCTGGAAAGGCATGTAAGGCCTCTTTCACCCAAAATAGCTAAATTATTCGTCTTTGCTAACATAAAAAAAACGATACTAAAGAATTAACAATAAGCATGGAGTTTCTTAGCATAAGTTGTTTGAAATGTTCGAATATTCGCATGTATAATAAGGACAAATTAACCATATTAAATTAGTTCACCCGTCACGGCTGCCTGAATAGGGAGTCCTAGGTATAGATGTGCTCAGCACGCTATTTAGACGCGCTGGAAAGGCATATAAGGCCTCTTTCACCCAAAATAGCTAAATTATTCGTCTTTGCCAACATAAAAAAACGATACTAAAGAATTAACAATAGGCATGCAGTTTCTTAGCATAAGTTGTTTGAAATGTTCGAATATTCGCATGTATAATAAGAACAAATTAACCAAATTAAATTAGTTCACCCGTCCCACCTGCCTGACTAGGGAGTCCTATGTATAGATACAGCGCGCTATTTAGACGCGCTGGAAAGGCATATAAGGCCTCTTTCACCCAAATACTATTTAGACGCGCTGGAAAATAGCAAAATTATTCGTCTTTGCAAACATAAAAAAACGATACTAAAGAATTAACGATAGGCATGCAGTTTCTTAGCATAAGTTGTTTGAAATTATTGACGCAAGATAGATATTCAGTAGTCGTGAAACGAATTGGAACACGATATATGCCATGGTATGTATGTATACAAATAATGAAAGTGGCCACTCGTCCCTTTTCCAATATGGTGCTTCAATATTCATGACGTGGAACCTCGGTCTATTTCCATAAGTGCCCAATTAGCATGCTTACTTACGAATGTCGTATAAATAAGATAGGGCGCTCTTATGTCGCGGGAGGTACAAGAGAATAGTATCAAATATTCCGGAGTAGTTTCTCCTGAGGCGGGAATAAATAATTCAGCGGGTGTGCGACCCCGGTAAGAGGCGCGCGGCTGCAACCTTTGTCGCTGCAGTCGCGGAGAAATTTAAAAAATTCAGGGGTTCGTACGACAATATTTTTACCTCTTTACTGCCGGCGTTGCCTAGCGAGCTGCTGCATACGAAAGACGCCGCAGCGGACGAATTCGCACTCCACATATTACGGGGCCATATTACATTTGTTGAGAAGGCTGAACGGGGGCCTATAACTTGGGCAATAATAAGGTATATTTCGTAGAGATGCCCAATCCGATCTGCGGTTCAACTCCCTGAACCGGAGATTGATAGAGGCGAAGGGAAGAGAGACTAACTATCCTGAAAGGGCCGAATTGAATACTGCCCGCGACAGTTGGGATCGAACGTGTGCAGGGTAATATCGCGGGCGGCCTTGGGCGGTTGTAATATTTACACTTAAACAAGAAATACAATTCAACTTTAAAAAAATATAAACCCACAGCAAGTTATGTCACGCTTATATATGATGTTAGTCCCATGCCGCTCAACTAAGTAAAAACTTATTCCAGGGCAATCATTTTATACATATGCAAAATTATGCAAAATGTCATAAATGTTTTTTTTAAGTTGTTATATTATTGTTAAAATTTGTTTTATTGTTGAAATTTTCGACTCATTTAAATTTGATTAGGGAAGCGCTACAGTTATTGGCCATGCTATAGTTATTGGACACTGAGTGTTTAGTGTTAAAAATAAGAATTCCTTACATTCAATAACGTTTCTTAAAATCCACCTGGTAACTCCATTTGTATTGTTTCCATAGAGGTATACCAGTCCGTCACTAGATGGCGTTATCCCCTTCTTTCTTTCGATTTCTGACAGCTTCGCCGAAATCACGTCTTATTCTTAAGGATTTGTTAAGGAGGAGAACTTTTTGTTAAACGTTTTGACAGTGGAAGGATATTGTGAAAACAACAAATTCAACAACGGGAGGGGGTAAATATGATTAAATAATATTATTTTTGATCTCAGAATAGAATTAGTTAATTTATAACCTCGAAAATTGGGGTGGCCAATTACTGTACGCAAAAAACTTTGTTGTCATAGTTATTGGCCACCTATGCCAATAACTGTGTTTCATGTTGTATTAAAAAGTCATTGTTTTTTGTTAGAATTAGATTGTTCATGTGGAGTACTCATGGCTATAATTTCACATAATTCTGAACCTATTTAACAGTTATTGGCCTAGGACAAAAACTATAACATTAGAGGGGCCAATAGCTATAGCAACTATGCCAATCTACTGTTTTATTGGTTGCAGTTATTAGCCACTGCCGAATTTCAACATTATTATTGTTATTTTTACAGATTTCTCTCCCACAGACATGCCTAAACAACCCCTATACACGAAAGAAATCTTAGACCAGGCTTTAGAAGATATACAAAATAACGCGTTGTCTTTAAGAGCCACCGCGAAAAAGTTTAATATACCAAGAGCTACCCTACAGTTCAAACTTAAAAATCCAACTACGAAATCTGAATTTGGGCCAAACCCTTATTTATCAACAGAGGAAGAGGATGCCATTGAGGCATGGGTCATCAATATGGCTCGAAAGGGGTTTCCAAGAAAAAAATATGACCTAATAAATACGGTTCAAATGTACCTTACGGAAAATCCAAGAGACAATCCATTCCCTAATAACAGGCCAGGGCGTGGTTGACTGCAAGCATTCTTGAAGAGACATCCGACTATAGCCCAAAGAACTAGCGAAGGAGTAACCAGAGCAAGTGCATGCGTCACAGAAGCTGACATAAAGAAATGGTTTGGAGAAATAAAAAAATTCCTTAAAGATGAAAATTTACTAGAAGTTATGAAGGATCCGTCAAGAATTTTTAACGCTGATGAGACAGGCTTTCAGACATGCCCTTCTACTGGGGGTGTTCTAGCACCTAAAGGCGACAAAAATGTTTATGCTGTAGAGCAAGGCAGTGCCAAAGAGAACATTACTGTACTCTTTACGTTTTCTGCAGATGGGAAAGTATGTTCCCCTTTAATAGTATTTCCTTATAAGCGCCTACCAGAAAAGCTTGCAAGCACAGTACCCCCGGAGTGGGGCATAGGCCGAAGCGATAGTGGTTGGATGACGGCTGGCGTATTCCACGACTTCATTTCTGATATATTTTCCCCATATTTGACCAAGCACAATATTAAAAGACCAGTAATTCTGTTCATTGATGGCCACAAGTCATATAACTCTGCAGCTGAGTTACTTGTGTAAAGAGCACAAGATTGAATTGGTAGCTCTATATCCCAATACAACAAGAATAACGCAACCTGCTGATGTGAATGTTTTTGGACCGATTAAAAAAAAGCGGAAAAAAGCTGTACGCCAGTTTCAAGCAGAAAATATCGGAGAAGTCGTAACGAAGCAAACATTTTCATTTATTTTAAAAAATGTTGTGGACGAAATTAAACCGGAAAATTTGATTCAAGGATTCAAAGCTTGCGGTTTGTATCCCTTTGATGAGGATGCAATCGATTACTCGAAATGTTTATCGAAGAGAGAAGACATGATATATAAATACAAACGGAGCTGCCATGGAATTCACCGACCGGAGTCGGGCCCATCATAATACTATTTTTTACACTTCTGGGGGGTGAGCAGTGGATTCCGGACTTACGAACCGGCTGTGGTAGGTTTAGGACAGCTGTCTTGCCACATGTGAGCGTTCACCTTACCACCCCAGTGTTCAAAGGAAAATAGCGTAATGTCGTATGAGGATTCAAGGGAATAGTCGGCGTTGAAAATATACACAAAATGGAGTCTCTTCAGTCCACGGCCGGTTATGTCAATGACGAATTCATTATTTTACATAACTTGTGGAAATTCTTTAAAACTGCCTTTTTTTTTAACTCAGAAAGTGGGACAAGAAGCATAAATTTGATAAATCATCGGGAAACAAATTTAGATATACAGGATGTAAAAGATACTACCACAAATCTCGAGGTTGGGTGTACAAGCGAAAATATCACAAACCTTAAAATCTCCATTACTCCAACAAAAAATTGGGATTTTTTAAATCAACCGTCAACTTCTGACTCATCCAGCATTTTAAAACAAGATTGTTTAAAAAGAAAAGCAGATTCCATAGAGAATTTTTTTCAAAAACCACCAGAAAATAAAAGAAAATTCATTAAAAATGATGAAAAGTTGCCTTTTGTGATAACTTCTGATAATTTCAGAAAGTGTATTGAGAAGAAACTGTTAGAAAAACAAAAAAAAGAGGACCAGAAAAATGAAAGAAAAATGAAAAGAAAGCAACTCGCCTTTGAACGGAAGCAAAAACAAGCCGAAAATAAACAAATAAACGAAGGAGTTATTTTAAAAAAGAAAACTCCTAAAAAATCTAAGATTGTTGAACGAACCAATCAATCTGTCAGTGAAACACCTGGAATATCTGGAACCAAATCTAGCATAGATAAAAGTAATAACATTACAATTATTTCTAACGAAGAAGTAGATATTTTCCAAAAATATAAAGGGATCGTCGTGAAACGCAAAGCATTAATTTGCGATGTATGTAACTATTCATACCACAAATCATGTATTCCCAAAAAGCATAAAGTGAACCTGCCAGAGGAAGAAGACTGAGGTGACTTCATGTGTCACAGATGTTATAAGTTGGATGGCGACTCGGATGATCCAACTTCTGAAGATTCTCTGGATGTCGAAGAGCTATTGAAGGAAATTAATTCTCATAATCACTAAAGTATTTTTTGTCATTTGTTTTAACATTTAATAAATAATTTTTAAAAAACTCGTTGTTTGGTTATATTAGTTTAATTATTACTTTAAAAAATATATAGGAGGTACCTAGGTACCTACCCATTTGTTTAAAATCCTATATTTTACTAAAATAGGTAACCATAAATACCGTGGCCAATAACTGTGTCATAAAGTGGCCAATTACTATAAAAAAGTGGCCAATTACTGTCGCATTTCGTTTTTTTTTTATAATAAATATATATATATGAAATATTATTATAATTGAGATAAAACTTTCAATAACTAATCAAAAATTAGTCCTAGAAAAAGATTAGGCCTAAAAATTTACAAAGAAATATTTCAATGAAATAGAGAGTAATGAGCGAAAAAGTGGATAGAAAGAGCTTAAATGGCCAATAACTATAGCGCTTCCCCTATCCTTTTTTTTGTCTATCGAATTATTACTATGATAATTATGGCTATAGACATTGTTCTCTTTATTTAATCAGAAATTTTCCTTATAACAATAATTTTCTAATAATTGATAATTTTAATTTACTTAAATTACTTAAATGTATTACTTAAATTCATTTATATAGTCATTATATTAGTCGTTATATTATTTGAATTAATTTATATAGTCACAACTATCACTACAATTAAATTTTCTATAATTATTTATTACTGATAATGTCAGATGCAATGACGCATCCAAGTGTTGGAATGCCTACCTAATTCCGGAAACGGCGGTCAAATCGAGGTTGATGTCTTTCCTAAATAAACATAACCTATTATCTCTTACGCAATACGGATTTCGTCCTAACTGATCTACGCAGGATGCTATTGATTTTCTATCCGATAACATAGTAAATAGTCTGGATGAAGGAAACAAGTGCCTTGTAGTATTCCTGGACCTTTGCAAGGCTTTCGATACAGTATCGAACAAAATCTTATTAAGTAAATTAGAAAAAAATATATTCGTGGGAAAGCATTGCAATGGTTCACTTACTACTTGTCCAATAGAACACAAGTTACGAAACTACATGGAGCACAGAGCTTCGAAGGTCGTATACGTTACGGAGTACCACAAGGAAGTGTCCTAGGCCCAATTTTATTTCTAGTGTACATAAATGACCTATCCAACATTACATTAAAAAGTTCTATTTGCTTATGACACTGCCTTAATTTTCCGAGGGCAAACCTGGTCGACGGTTTACAAAAACACAGAACTTGGTCCAAACAATATTTATATTTGGATCCAGAATAATCTATTGACATTAAATAGCGAAAAAACAAACTATGTTACCTTTTCTATTACTAGCAAGCAGGACTTTATGCACGCAGGTATAAAAATTCATACATGTACCCCAAATCCTAAAAATCATTTATTGTTTAATATGCAATGTAACTGCACAACTATACAACATAAATCTCGAGATAAATATCTCGGTCTCGTATTTGATAATACACTTAAATGTGATGCGCATGTAAACGATGTAGCCACTAAAGTAAGAAGACTTATATACATGTTTAAGTTACTTCGGAACGTGTTAGGTTTAAAATCTCTCAAAAACGTCTAGCATGCTCTAGCATTTTGTGTATATATTCATTTTAGAATTGATTAAATAGATGATTATTAAGTAAATAATTATAAAAGCCACTTACATCGTGACGAAGGATTCCCTTGGTGGGATTCGGGAATGCTTTGGTGTAACAAACGAGAATGATAGATGTCTCTCACTTGCGGAAAGAGAAGTAGGTTTAGTTGGGCCCATTTTACAACTAGTAACGCTCACCCTTCATCCAATTATCTCAAAATTAAGCAATCGTCCTTATTTACACGTAAAATCACTCAAATACTTATTAGTTCAAGGGAAATAACAGACAAGACGAGCTACTTGACAGATGGAAGAATTTAAAATTTCGAATTTCGTTTTTTTATTTTCTAAAGGTGCGATATAAAGAAGCTGCGATCAATAATATTCAGCTGAAAAATTAAAACTAAATGCGTGACATGCCCTCACATCAATGAAAGGAAGCAGTCAGCTCTTTCCTATTAGTTGGAAAGTTTACCTTTAACCTAAATGGATTATTTACAATGAAGGAAACATAAAATATGTAAAAATTCAATATTTTGAAATATTTGATAGTTTTGCTTGATTGCTTAATTTTGAGATAATTGGATGAAGGGTGAGCGTTACTAGTTGTAAAATGGGCCCAACTAAACCTACTTCTCTTTCCGCAAGTGAGAGACATCTATCATTCTCGTTTGTTACACCAAAGCATTCCCGAATCCCACCAAGGGAATCCTTCGTCACGATGTAAGTGGCTTTTATAATTATTTACTTTATATGTATATATATTTATATATATATATATATATATATATATATATATATATATATATATATATATATATATATATATATATATATATATATATATATATATATATATATATATATATATATATATATATATATATATATATATATATATATATATATATATATATATATATATATATATATATATATATATATATATATTATAGGTCGATGGGCCACGTCGGACAATGAAACAACGGCACCTTGTATGCGACGTAAGATTTATTTCAGAACAGCCGGCGCGGTTACGTAAGATACGGAGCGGGCAGCAAGGCAACGTGCGCTCCGCCGGAGGATCGATTTCTCACTGGTGCCCGGTGCGCGCCGCCGCCATGCGGCCGCTTCGCGCAGCGGACGATCCAAACAGTGTTGTCAACTTGGACTTTAATTATGATGATGTACATGGATTTTAAAACATTACTTAAACATAAAGCGTCGAGTTTGATGCCACATCACTCCCCTCCTGAGACCGTCAAGGGCGATAATAGCTAGGTATACGAACTTCACGTCCTGAGCGCGTCCTTTTAGCAGTGTCCTCTGTTTTCGGGATTGGGATTACGTTTGGCGTGGTGTGATTAGCAGGAGTGGTTGCGGCGTCGTCCAGTATGTAGGCTGGTTTTACACGGTCGATAGATACTGTAACGTCTTTGCCGTTTATTATGAGTTTGAAAACCTTATCTCCTCTTTGCCTTACTTCGTATGGACCTGTATAGGCTGGTTGTAGTGGGGGATGACAGGTGTCATCTCTCAGGAATACGTGACTCGTCGTGCTGAGGTCTTTGAATACGAAGACAGATCTCCTGTTAGTATGACGAGTGGCTGGTACTGGCGCCAAATTGTGTGCGAACTTACGGAGTCGAGTTATGTAGTCTGCCATGTCCGCCGTGTCGTCCGCTCCTGGTTTAACGTCCATGAATTCTCCAGGCAGTCTCAGCGGCTCCCCGTATACCAGTTCGGCAGTAGAAGAGTTCAAATCTTCCTTGTAGGCACTGCGTATCCCCAGCAGGACCAACGGTAGGGATTCGACCCAGCTGCTATTAGCGTGGCAGGTGATGGCTGCTTTTAACTGCCGGTGGAATCGCTCTACGAGACCGTTGCACGCCGGGTGATAGGCGGTTGTACGACGGTGCTGGAACCCAACTAATTCTGACAGGTGTCTAAACATAGTGCTCTCGAATTGTCTGCCGCGGTCGGTGACAATATCGTTGGGGCAGCCAAAGCGAGCTATCCACCCGTGGAGTAACCCTTTTGCTACGGCTTCTGCCGTGATTTCTTGCAGTGGGACTACCTCAGGCCATCGTGTATATCGGTCGACGACTGTGAGGCAATATTTGTATCCTTGAGACGCTGGCATAGGACCTATTAGGTCTATATGAATATTCATAAACCTTGCTCTGGGAAGTCTGTACGTGCCCAGTGGTGATGAGACGTGGCGTGTAATTTTAGTACCCTGGGTGACTAAGGGAGTGAAGGCTTTCAAATACCTGCCGTCGCAAGTCTTTTGAGACGTACGGTCGCGGCGTCTTGCCGCTTTCGTCGACGTACAATTCGGAGTGCGTTCCCGGTAACTTGATCTTCTTCAGGCATAAGGAGGTGTCGCTGAGTAGTAGCTGCTTTAACTCTGTGTCCTCGGTTTGAGACAGTGCTAACTTGTTCAGGTCCACCGGCTATGTAATGTGTTCAATCCGGGACAAGGTGTCCGCCACCACGTTATCTTTCCCTGAAATGTGCCTGATGTCCGTTGTAAACTGCGAGATGTAATCGAGGTGCCGGAATTGTCTCGGTGAGCAATTGTCTTTACGTGAGTGGAATGCGAAACATATTGGCTTGTGGTCGGTGTATATTGTAAAGACTCGTGCGTCGACCATGTGCCGGAAATATTTGATGGCTTCATATATTGCGAGGAGCTCACGATCGTACGGTGAGTACTTGCTCTGTGCGGGAGTCAACTTCCTTGAGAAAAAGGCGAGCGGCTGCCAATCTCCATTTGTCTGTTGCTGCAACGCTGCGCCCATGGCCGTATCAGAGGCGTCGGTGACTATGGCAAGTTTGGCCTGACTGTTGGGATGTGCTAGCAGTGCAGCCTGGCATAAACTCTCCTTGCAGCGCGCGAAAGCGACATATTCTTCGGCGCCGAAGTTCACCGGATGTGAGCCTTTTACTGAGCCGGTCAACAGTGTGTTGAGTGGAGCCTGGAATTGTGCTGCGCCTGGGATAAATCTGCGATAGAAATTTATCATTCCCAGGAATCGGCGCAGCTCCTTCACGTTCTTGGGAGCTGGGAAGTTTTTGATAGCGTCAACCTTTTCTGGGAGCGGCTTCGTGCCTTCCTCTGATATGCTGTATCCGAGAAACGTTACCTCCGAGGCACCGAAGACACACTTAGAGGTGTTTACCACCATGCCGTGGTCGTTTAGCCTGGTGAAGATCTGTCGCAGATGCTCCTTGTGTGAGTCTTCGTCTTTCGAGTAGACCAAAAAATCGTCCAAATACGCGAAGCAATAATCGAGTCCCCTGATCATGTCATCGACGAAACGCTGGAAGGTTTGTCCCGCGTTGCGGAGTCCATAATTCATGAAAGGAAACTCGTACATTCCGAATGGTGTAGTGATTGCGGTCTTCGAAATATCTTCTGGGTTGACTGGGATCTGATTATAGGCCTTCTCCAAGTCAATTGTAGAGAATACCTTACAACCAGAAATATTGTGAGCGAAATCGTGGATGTGTCTGATGGGATATTTATCCGGGACCGTTCTGGAATTTAGCATCCTGTAATCGCCGCAAGGACGCCAGCCGTTATCTTTTTTTGGTGCTAGGTGTAGTGGTGAAGACCATGGTGAATCTGAAGGTCTCGCGGTACCGTTCTGTAACATGGCAGCAAATTCGTCCTTCGCTATCTTCAGTTTGTCCGGAGCCAACCGTCGAGGTGAACAAGACGCGGGGGGTCCTGACGTGGCGCGAATGTGGTGAAGGATGTTATGCTTGGGAGCTCGATGCACTCCGGAGGGACGCGTGATGTCGGGGTACTCTGCTAGTATGCGGTGATACACCGACTTACCGGATACAATTTTCACCGATGAAATGTCTTCAGTTGGACGAGCTGGCAACGCCGCCGTAACGAGGCTAGTAGTATTATCGAGAAGCTGTTGGTTTCTGCAGTCAACTATAAGGTTGTAGTATGACAGAAAGTCTACGCCGATTATCGCCTTTGTCACGTCCGCGACAACAAATTGCCAATTGAAATCACGCCGCAAGCCTAAATTAAGCTTTAGGTGTAAGTAGCCGTAAGTAAAGATAGTAGAGCCGTTTGCAGCGCATAAGTGGTACTTTGTTTTCTGTCGTCGGTTTGTAAGTGCCGACCTTGGAAATACGCAGAGATCGCTACCGGTATCCACGAGAAACTGCGTCTTCGTTATGCGGTCGGTGACGAATATGCGACCAGTGCTGCGGCAGTCGGCGGTCGCCATTATCGGCTGCCCTTGTCGTTTCCCGCTTGAAAGTCGCAGGGTTTCACGCACTTGTTTGCCCTCTCGCCAAATTTTGTGTGGTACCAACACCTGGGGTATTTTTTATAGTTGGAGTCGGATCTCTTTGAGTTGGAACGATTGCGTGACTTACTGTCAGGTCGTGTCTGCGATCGTGACTGCCTATTGTTTAGCTGGCTTTTGAGCGTCCTCATCTCCCTAGTTAATTCGCTTACCTGACGAATGAGGTCATTTAATGGTGAGTCAGCCGCAGATGTAGATGCTACCTGGTGTTTGGGTACGACATCATCTTCGGGCCAAAAAGCTGGTACTCGGTTGCCCACGCGGTACACGTCGGCCGTTGCGTCAGCTGATTTGCCGCTGCCATTTTGGCTTTGTCCGGGTCTGGCTTTATCTTCACTCATTTTCTTTTGGGGTCACCACTTATAGGTCGATGGGCCACGTCGGACAATGAAACAACGGCACCTTGTATGCGACGTAAGATTTATTCCAGAACAGCCGGCGCGGTTACGTAAGATACGGAGCGGGCAGCAAGGCAACGTGCGCTCCGCCGGAGGATCGTTTTCTCACTGGTGCCCGGTGCGCGCCGCCGCCAGGCGGCCGCTTCGCGCAGCGGACGATCCAAACAGTGTTGTCAACTTGGACTTTAATTATGATGATGTACATGGATTTTAAAACATTACTTAAACATAAAGCGTCGAGTTTGATGCCACAATATATATATATATATATATATATATATATATATATATATATATATATATATATATATATATATATATATATATATATATATATATATATATATATATATATATATATATATATATATATATATATATATATATATATATATATATATATATATATATATATATATATATATATATATATATATATATATATATATATATATATATATATATATATATATTGATATTTTAAGGGTGTAAATTTTTTAAAATTATTTTCAATAATATATAAAATTAGATTCATGAAAAGTTACTTATCTGGGGTCCTGGTGGACCAGAAACATTTAAACGATAGTTAATGTCCTCTTTAAATACTTAGGGCAGCGGCACCTGTTTCCGCAATTGATAACTTATGATGTTCTTAGTTATTGCAGCCGAATTACTGTATGCCCTTGGATGTAATAAGTATAGGAGGATGGTTTCTGTAACAGAAATGGATGTTAGTAACTTATTTTAGAAGAAATTATATGACTGAGAATATTTCGACACTATGTGTTATGAATACGACTAGTGTCGAAATATTCTCAGTCATATAATTTCTTCTAAAATAAGTTACTAACATCCATTTCTGTTACAGAAACCATCCTCCTATACTTATTACATCCAAGGGCATACAGTAATTCGGCTGCAATAACTAAGAACATCATAAGTTATCAATTGCGGAAATAGGTGCCGCTGCCCTAAGTATTTAAAGAGGACATTAACTATCGTTTAAATGTTTCTGGTCCACCAGGACCCCAGATAAGTAACTTTTCATGAATCTAATTTTATATATTATTGAAAATAATTTTTAAATATATATATATATATATATATATATATATATATATATATATATATATATATATATATATATATATATATATATATATATATATACACATATACATATATATATATATATATATATATATGTATATATATATATATATATATATATATATATATATATATATATATATATATATATATATATATATATATATATATATATATATATATATATATATATATATATATATATATATATATATATATATATATATATATATATATATATATATATATATATATATATATATATATATATATATATATATATATATATATATATATATATATATATATATATATATATATATATATATATATATATATATATATATATATATATATATATATATATATATATATATGTATATATATATAGTTTAATTCAATCATATCTTGCTGACACGCGATTGATATACTTATTTTTTGTACTTTTATATTTATTTTTGTGTTATTATCTTAATAAAGTAGTGAACTTTATATTTATTTTGTATTCAGTGTGTTACCATTGATTTTATAGTGTAATTAAAATCAATGGTATTACTTTCATAAAATCATAAATTAATTTCAGCTAATCTGCAACACGACATTTGTTGCGACGCCGTCAGTAGCGACGTCGCCGGCCGTAAAATAGATGATTTACGGCCGCTATGAGGGTGCCCGAGGAAGCATAAGAATTTGCAGAAAAATCATTTTTTACGAGAAAAATGGCAAAATCGCCTCGGGTTACCTTTATAGACATCGCAGGCGTCGCTTCGAGCGAATCGAGCGAGAAAGAAAGCCTACGGCCGCCCGCTCCCACACGGAGACCGAGCGAGCGAGACTCCCTACGACCGCCCGCTCTAACATAGCTAGGAGACGAACTTTGGTACCGAAAACGGACAGTTTTGAAATCGTCAAACTGAAAATGAAAGCGGGTAATACTGCCCGAAACAGTCGTATAAGAGTCGAGGTATGAGCATACAGCACCCCTCTTACGACCTGCCGTGAAAATTCACGTGTTCACAGCAAGGAACCGTGAAACACGAGAGAAAACACGTGGTATTTTCTACTCCCAAAAATAGTGAAAAACTGTTAACTGGGAGTAGAAAACAAGGCACCATCACCACCGACCACCGGCAAGTAAACAGAAACACAGGAATCATCGATTCTAGTTTACGTGGCCGGGAAACTGCCCTCAGCCGATTTCGAAAACACTAGCAGACGCGAAAATAACGGGAACGTATACGTGAGGTACCGGGCCAGACTCTGATGATGTTTGGAACCCGAAGAATCCACTCCGAAGAAAAGGATGGGTTTTTAGCCATTCTCTGATTGGTTGGTTGCCGACCAATCAGGAATGCGCTCTAACGAGCCAGTAGCCGCCAACCAGAAACTGTTGGTCGGCCCTGAAGTCTGGACAAACACATAGCGTACCGTAACGGCTTTTAGAGGGGAGGAGATAGCTTTTCTCCTAGGAGAGTGCGAGAGGTCGATAGAAAAGGGAAGATCCCCACCTTTCACGGAAAGCTGTCCGCGGCGTGTCATTGGTGGACACGAAAGCAGGTGCACAGCAGGTGCACGGCGAGAACCGCGGAAGTGAGTACAAATATGGGCCCCTGGGCCATACCAAATCACTCGCTCTCTCAGTTCCACAGCTAACAGTCAACCGACTAGGAAGGAAGGAAGGAAGGAACCCCAACGACTACAAGGACCGCACCATGGAACCGCTCCGCTGCCCTTGCAGTCTGGAAGCCAGTCGCGAGCGGCTCTACTGCACCGTGCAGTATTGAGCGCGGTCCAAGTAAAGGACACTACGGTCGACGAGACGCTCTCTCCTATTCGGGGAGTTGAGTGTCGGTCCGAGTCGGGATTTACGGTCCGACTCGCGATTTACGGTCGACGGGGACGCTCTCTCCAGTCGTGGAGTTCGAGCGCCGGTCCAAGTTGGGACCTTCGGAGAGTCGGGTCCACGCGGCGCACACGCGGTCAGACGGCGCACACAGGCGCAGTCAGACACACGCGGGCGCAGACGGGCGCACATAGGCGCAGTCTGGTGCGCATCGGCGCACACGCGGCACCCACGCGGCGCACACGCGGCGCACACGCGGTCAGACACACGCGGTCAGACGCACGCGATCAGACGGGCGCACATAGGCGCAGTCGGACGCACGCGGTCGCAGACGGGCGCACATAGGCGCAGTCAGGCGAACGCGGCACAGGCGGACGCAACACAGGCGGACGCAGCACAGGCGGACGCAGCACAGGCGGACGCAGCACAGGCGGACGCAGCACAGACGGGCGCACTCAGGCGCAGTCAGGCGGACGCAGCCCAGACGAGCGCACCCAGGCGCAGTCAGGCACACGCAGACGCACACAGGCGCACTCAGGCGCACTCAGGAGCACGCAGGCGCACAGAGACGCCGCTCGACAACAGAGAGATCTTGTTCGACCCGCTGCCCGGCAAGAACAGGATAGAAACATCTAGAAATAAGATTTATTGTATTTTATGTACGTAGGTTACATTTTACTGTACAATAAAGAATTTTATAATATTGTGTATGTACCTACGTTAATTGCGGTACCTAGGCTATGTCCTATGGTAAAATTGTATTTGTTATACACCTTGTAAGATTTCATGTATGTATGTCGCTCAAAAAACATTACCAAAAAATAATACGCCGTGTCGGCACTTGTGAGTGGAAGGCGTGTTTTATTGGTGCAGGGGACGGGGAGTAAAACGGTGGTAATAGAGACAGACTGAGGCGTATCGAGGCTTGCAGCAGGTGTCGTGGCCGCCCGTTACGGGGCAAGCGGCGACCAAGCGGTGGACCTCTTTTTACAGTCCTGGGTCCACACAGCGCTGGGTCGGTCCGCGCCACAGGGCACTGCATATGTTGTGCAACGGGCGCAACAACATTCATTGACTGTTAGGCGGTACGAAGTTCGCCGGGTCAGCTAGTAATATTATAATAATAAGACCTATGATTGAAAAATTCGTTTGTTAATATATTAATATTTTATATAATACAGACTTATTTAGAGCGTTATCTACAGTGCGTATCCATACTGTTATGTCACGAAAGCCGACATATAAAAGATAATAATTAATTTAAGGATCTATGAGTGCCATCTATACGTTGCGTTTCGAGGTAAATCATAACTGCCAAATAGATGTATCGACTTGCGCAATTTAATACACTATATATACAATTATATGTAGGTTGGATTGAGGGGAACTTTCCTATCTAAAAATGTGTTTTCTATATTAAATTAAATATTATTATTCATTAATAGTTAAAAAGATATTTCACTTAAAACAAATAACAACAAATATGTATCGATTTAATGATCTGGTGGATAAAAAGGAAATAATCAGGGTGCATTGTAAATGACAGGGACCAATAAGTCTGAATATTTATTTGTTTCTTTAAAAGTTCCAATACATTATATTTAATCAACGTATAAATATTAAGTAGACCTAAATATGGTAAACTTTAAGAGATAATAATAGTAAAATATATTTTATGTTTGTTTTTTTATTTTATTTTTATTGTGTATTTATCATAACCTTTAATATTAGGCTACAAGTAATGTATACCTAGGTATTTTAATTGTTAATGGTAATATCTTAAGTGTATGAATACATTAGGAATTACCAGCATTATAATGAAAATTCATTTCAATAATGTAGTCATAGAATTTTAGATCTGTCTTATACATGAATATATACATTAGCTATAAAACCCTCTGAATTAACAGAATGTCAATGAATGACGATCAATGGGGGAGGGGGGTCCTTTGAAACATATTTTCCATCAATACATGCCTTTGAAGTTGAATCCGTATCTAAGTATCCTCTTCGTATTTACAATAATTGGTCGACTTTGAACCCGGTATTCGCCTTTTTTTCCCAATCCAATTGAAGCCCAAGTTTATTTTTTTCCATTATTAAATCTGTATGTCTCTTTACAGGTATTGTAAATACATACTTGCTTTGAAATTTAAATCCCTTTTATTATTTTATGTGGTTTATATACGCGATATGTGGTTTTCAATATGGTTTTCATAAATGGTTTAATCGCTTGTTTATAGAAATTATTTACATAATATAGGTCCCTTATGATTTTTAGATTTGACATATTGTTTACTTATTTGGCCGAAAATTGTTACCACTGTACTTTCAGTAATTTTAGTTTTGATAAGGGTGAAGAAATTTCAAACTTCAATGCCTGAATTTCCATATCCCTAATATTTGTGGTTTATGTATTTGTTCATATAGATACATATATATATATATATATATATATATATATCCGGAATGTACTGAATCAGATCTTTCATTTGACACTAAATAAAATATGTTTATATAAATTTATTGACATTTGAACATTTAGACAACTACTTACTTGATATTTTGACAGTTAAGGTACCCTCTGAAACTCTACATGCTATAACGATTCTAACAATGCAACACACTTCTAAATCTGTTCAAGCGTTTAGAAGTTATTGAGAAATAAAGAAACTGAAAACATACATAGATTAACCCTGAATATATTATACTCCTTCTTTGTTGGGCTGTCGTGTAAAAATAAAAAGCATATTTTAACAATAAAAACGATTAGTGATCCCGCTAAAATATTTTAATATGACGTAAATAAAATACACAATACTAAAGAAAATTATTCCTCTAACCTTTGACAATAACAAGCATTCGCGCTGCGCAACATCTCAGGAGTTATTCGCAGCCATTTTACTTCAGGAAGATAGTATTTCAAATTATTTCAGGAAGTTATCCCAATTTGTGGAATATTTCGCATTCGAATATTTTCCCTTTTCTCCGGTTTCTTTCACAGACAAGCTTGCGTGTTATGTTATACCGTAATAGGCGGGGGCTCGCTATAAATCTTTTGCTTTCTTGTGTAACATTATAATATTTCCTGTTGTAAATCTAAAATGTCTGTTATAACAAGGCCAAATACTCTAGTTTCCGTCGTTTAATTGTCGGGAAAATGTCCGATTCTTTCCCAATTTTTTTGAAGAAGGGATTGTTTTCGAACTTTATATCGGTCTATGAAATGTATGGGCATGACTCGATATATCTAGTATTCGAATGGCAGAATCTCATTGTATCTATCTATACTAATATTATAAAGAGGTAAAGTTTGTGAAGGTTGTAGGAAGTAATCTCTGGATCTACTGAACCGATTTTGAAAAAAAATTACCAATAGAAAGCCACGTTATTTGTGAGTGTTATAGCGCTATATTTAATCCGAAAAATGAAAAGACTTTTTCGTGGTAGTCGTATTCAGTATTCAGTATTCAATTTATTTATTCAGAATATACAATAAAAGCATGAATTATGAATTAAAGCTAATTATCGCATATTAGAATTCGTCAGTGTATATGTAGATATAAAACTATTAAAGCATAAATATTAATTCGACAATAGCGTTGACTAAAGTCGGCTTTACACGGCAGACAAATAAAATAAAAAATAAAAAAATAGAGCTGAATCCATGTACATGAGTATACATATAAAATAGATAATTATTATAAGAAAATTAATAGTCATCAAGCACTTTATACAAAAAATAATCACACAATAGAAAGTATCGAAACAAAATTGGAAAAAAACAACGTATGTATATGATCAGGTATGTTACATTACACATTGTAATCTACATATTAAATATTAAATTCATAATATTATAATTAAATAATAAAAACTAAAATGAGGTACCTGAAAGTTACATATTAATGTTATTCCCATTTGAAAGAATTGGCATGCTCAAAAAAATCACCCAGCTTATAGAAAGCATGTGTGGATTGCAGCTTTTGTTTCATAAATCTTTTAAACGCCTTTGTTTCCATCTTTCTTGTGGAGAGTGGTAGCTGGTTAAAGAGCTTATAGCTCAAATATCCAAAGGACTTTTGTGTCTGCGTAAGGCGTACTTTAGGCAGGATAACGTCATCACGTCTGCGTGTATTGTGGGAGTGCATATTCCAGTTTACCTCTTGTTCGTTAATATTTGATTTAGCATATAGTAGACATTGTAAAATATATGCAGACGTAAAAGTCAGTATTTTGTACTTAAGAAAATATGGTTCGCAGTGCGTGTCACGGGATACACCTGCAATTGCTCTTAATGCACTTTTCTGTAAAATGAAAACCCTAGAACTGTCTGTGGCATTCCCCCATATCAGTATACCATAAGTCATTTTAGAATGGAAACAGGCATGATACGCAGTTATTGCAGCGATTTCACCAGCTAAGAATTTAATCTTTTTTATTGCATATATTGCCGAAGAAAGCGCACTACATAGTTCATTAATATGGACGTTCCAGCTAAGATGATGATCGATCATGATACCTAGGAGCTTTGTCGATTTGCTTAATTCTAGAGTACTGTTGTTTAGAGTTATATTGAATGGTATAGCAGACGATTTATATTTTGAGGAGAAGTGCATAGTTACGGTTTTTTTTTGCATTAAGCAAGAGATTATTCTCTGTGAACCATGAACTTGCTAGGTTTAACGCATGATTGGCATTGGGCATTAGGTCGTTAAGATTGTTATCGTGAAACAGGAAACTTGTATCATCCGCATAGAGCAAGGTTTTGGTGTAGGCGGTCAAGCAATTGCCTATATCATTAATGAAAAATAAAAATAATAATGAACCAAGAATCGATCCCTGGGGAACTCCGCAGGATATCGGTTGAGGTGTAGATCTAAATCCATCTATTTCTACTACCTGTGACCTGCCTGTTAAGTATGATTTCATCATGTTATTGGCTTTGCCCCGAATCCCATAACTGTTTAATTTATTGAGCAGTATTTCGTGGTCAACCTAATCAAACGCTTTGGACAGATCACAAAAAACTGCCACGGGTTCGGAAGAATTTTCAAAAGTGTCGGTAATGAAATTTACCATCTCCGAAATCGCCGAGGTGGTGGACATGTTCTTCCTAAAACCATATTGATATTTATTTAGTATATCGAATTTATTTGCGAATAGATATAGCCTGTTATATAAAAAAATTTCGAAAATTTTGGAGAAAGCTGGAAGCAGTGAAATTGGCCTGTAATTTTCAGGATCAGTTTTGTTCCCTTTTTTAAAAACTGGTACTATCTTTGCTATTTTCATTAGATTTGGGAACACACCTTGTTTCATACAATTATAAAAATAGACCTCAAGGTGTTGGAAATCGTTGGTGCTATATTCTTTATTAATTTAATCGAGTGTGCCCAGATATCCATTGATGTTTTTGTTTTAATGCCATTCAAGGCCTCATCAAATTCAATGGAAGTTATAGGGTGCAACAGTATTGATGCTGGTATCTCACCTACAATTGTTGAAGAGGGTAAACTAGGAGAATTTGTCATGCGTTTAACAGCGTTTGTAAAATATTCATTGAGTATATTTGCCGTTTCTGTAGGATCAGAGACTTTAGAACCATTGTGAAGTAATTGAATAGGTTCATTTGCCTTACTTAAAATATTTCTCCCCTCTCTATTGATGATATTCCACATAGTTTTGGTTTTGTTATTCGACTGCTTAATCTCTTCTTCTATAGTATTTTTCTTAGCCGCTACTACTGCTTTGTCATATTTTTGTTTACAGTTCGTATAATAGTCCTTAAGTAATGAATTTGTGTTTTGATTTAAATTATCCTGTAGAATTTGAAGTTTTCCTAGATCGTTTCTAAGCTCATTATCAATCCAAGAAGGCGTACCGCCTTTTGTTGACACTAGTCTGTATATCGAGGGAAAGCAAGCTTCAAAATGACGATTAAAAACTTATAAAATCGAAGACTATCGCGGTTGTTTGACATTATAAATAGGATAGAAAACGAATTTACCGCGTGAAATTTGTAGGACCCGACGTTTCGGTGACGTTGCAGCCGCCGTTGTCTAGGGTAGACTGAAGAGCTGTCAGTCCGTTGTTTTGCGGGTAGGCCGCAAACCGCTGCCGCCACTGCGTAGGTTATAACGGTGGTGGGGGGCCGGGCTCGGAGCGTGGGAATTTTTAAAATCCGTCTTGCACACAACACTCACTGTATCCTGTTTTACGTCTTTGTGTTCGGCGTTCGGCGGCGGGAACATTTTAAGAAGAGGGTTCCACGTAGAAGAGAGTTTGTAGCCGTCATCTCTATTGAAGTTCGGAGTTCTTCTTATTTCAATGGCGTCCCGGATCATGCGAGGAAAGTAGAATTGTTCCTTGGATAGAACAATGGGATTTTGAAACTGCATCCAGTGGTTACTTCCGCTATCCAATATATGTTCGCAGATCGCCGATTTTTCTCGCTGAACGTTTTTAACAGCTTTGATGTGTTCTGTCAGTCGCGTGGCTATGGGCCGTTTCAATAATAGTAAAAACACATTTTTAAAAACAATATTTTATTACAATTCTCTCTCCCGAGCTAGCCCTGGGTGCAGCAGCCATTTCATAGTGTAACTTATAACGGTCTATCATAATTGAATGCATATACAAAATTTCGTTTCTGTGCTGTCGACCTTTGAGGAGTCTCCTCGTTGAAAGCCAACACTAGGTGCAGCAACCATGTCGCGGTGAAACTTAGAACGCACTATCATAATTGAGGGCGTATACAAAATTTCGCGGCCGTGCTATTGACCGTTGAGGAGTCCTCTCATCGGGAGCCAACTCTGGGCTCAGTAGCCATGTCTTGATAAAACTTAGAATGGGCTACCATAATTGAATGCGTATACAAAATTTCGTGTCTGTGCTGTTGTCCGTTGAGGAGTCCCCTTGTCGGGAGCCAATCCTGGGTGCAGAAACAGGTTATTCTCACCATAAAAATACATTGTCATCTGAACTGAACCAACATGTAAAATTTCAACCTCATAGGATAAGAGGAAGTGGTTTTAATTCTGCTTGCAAGATTTCACCTAAACAAACTTACTGAGAAACATTGAAATGTAAATAAAAGCTTGTAATGAACAGAATTATTGTATTAAGAATATTATTGGAATGATGCTTCAAATTGGCTCACCATACTGCAAGCAAGCAATTCGGAGGCGGAGTGCTTGGGAGGCTCCCGAGGCCGCAGTCGCCCGGCCGGACCTCGGCTAACGACCGAAACACCCGTAAGGGCCTTTCCCGGGCTAACGAGCCGTTCATTGTTGTCCCGCAGCGGCGCAAAAAGGAATCCGAGCACAATTAGGTTAAGTGTATCTTTTCACCTTTTTTGTCTTCTTCGGTTTCTTCTGTAGCTGCGCTGACACGACGTGCGCCGAATAAGCCGGCATCCGCTTCCCGCGCTTTTTCCTCCCTTAATTAGATCGCGCCTTCCGGATTTTCGTGACATCCGGCGCCGGGATCCACTTCCGGTAACGAAATGCACACCGCTTTTTCACACGTTTATACAGTGTGGAAATTGTGATTTAACACATTCAAAAATAGACTACAGCTATAAGACTACAGCTACAACCTAACCTACCAGTAAATACATATTATCGTTGTTTATGGACGGTACACTTATCGCCACGACAAAGTCCTTGCTGTTATTCGCGAGGTACTTAGCCTCTCAGTGGCTCGTGCCAACAAGGGTTCCACAGTATCCTCCAAACCCCCAATACAGTTTGCGCGGGTTGGCTCTAAAGGCAAAAAACATCTCACTGCAAAACCTTTCTCAATAATCGAGAAAGCTTCAGATAGGATTATGGAGGTCGATTCGGTCTCTAAGCAGTATAAATTCCCTGAAAGTCTCGAATGCACAGCTCTGCGTCCAGATATAACTCTTTACTCTCTATCTCGGAAGATGGTCCGTATCGTAGAATTAACTGCTCCATGGGAATCAAATATCCCAAAAGACCATGAGTACAAATTAAATAAATACCATGACCTCGCAAATGCCGTCACCCGGAACGGCTTCACTGTTCTCCTTCACGCGGTGGAAGTAGGCGCTCGTGGCCTGCCGCTAAATCTTTGTTTCACCTTTTTAAAGATCTTGGTCTCCAGGAAAATAATCAACTCCTTTCTAGAAAAAAATATCTAAAACCGCGATTTCTGCATCTCAAATTCTATGGCTTCGAAGGGGGAGTGAATGGGTGGTAAGGTGGACGCTCACATGTGGCAAGACAACTGTCCTAAACCTACCACAGCCGGTCGTAAGTCCGGAATCCACCGTTCACCTCCCAGAAGCGTAATAATTATATATGATGGGCCCGATTTTTGGTCGGTGAATTCCATGGCAGCTCCGTTTGTATTTTATTTTATTTATATGGTATTAGATTGCGCAACTCCATAGAAAGATTTGGTAACCCTTCCGACTGTATTTAGGGCTAAACTAATATCAATTTTATTGACCATCTATAATAACATTGATAATGAATGGTTTTTTATAAAGAGCGACTTATTATAAAAACCCTCCAACCGTAGGAGACGCTCACTAAGCGTTCAGCTCTTTCAATACAATTCTTCTGAGTACGATATTATCGCATTGCATATCATTTCTGAATTATTACTCCACTACCTTATTTCTTAGAACGACTTTCTCCTACATACATCAGTCAAGAAACTTTCGTATTATAAGGAGAAATTAATCTGAACACTTATTTCGTTTCAAATTTTAGCCTAGAGATGGTAGGATAAAAGTAATATTAATGTTAACATACTAACCAACGATTTCCATGTATTAAAACTGACCGCTTTACCCAAAAGATGTTTGCACTCGTATCCGCCCGATATGCCCGCAAGGCTTTGGCAACACAATGCTGCTGTAACCTAAACATATGATACCTAACTGGAGCAACAAAAGCGGTCGCATTTTCGAATAACGGCCGACATGGAAGGAGGAATTCTGAAACGTTGGCTTTCAGGTGATTTTTGATTGATAATTTTGATATTTGTGTATAACTTCAATGCATATATACGGATTGCTTGCTGTCACTAAACAGCATGTCCAGGATGTAAGACTGATGAAACATCAGGTATAAAATTTGATTACAAAGTAATTTCCTCAAGTAACAAATAAAAGATGAGGATCAAGCGGCACATAAAGTCATTTTGAGAGAACTGATGGAAGACAAATATAAAGCAGATTGACGAAAGATCAGATGAGCCTTCTAAGATGTCTCATTCGGAGAAATGACAAAGGTGACCCCTGATCAGATAGAAGCCCCTAACTAGGGTTGTCGACTACAGCGGGCGAGCCCGTCACCTCAGGAAGTTTTAACGATTAGACATTCTATCTCCCTGGAGTGAGTGCAGAAGACTTGGACAAAAACAGTCCACCGTCTAGTTCCGCCACAAACCCGTAAGAGGCCAACATCCCTAACCGCGAGATAGTCAGGAGTGTTACCCAGCGGACTTACACTCACGCCCTTACTTTCAATTGTGACCAGATTACTCCAGTCTCTCGATTGGTTTTTGAGTTCGAGGTCGCTTGCGCGGTCCTCTCCCTTACGAAGCGGTGAAACGGTGTATACCGGATCTATCGCGGACCACAGCGTCCTTTGCCCGGCTGTTCACCCAGGCCGATGGTCGTTTCAAGAGCAGTCGCCGTAAGGTCCGCAACCACCCCTGCTCTATAGGAAACAGTACTGCTTCCAGACTCCCCCGACTGTTAGTCAGAGTGCGCAATCGATTGGCTTATGCCGCACGGTGCGCAGACCGTCCAGGAGCGCCAGAAGGTTGATTCCCAGGGGAAACTGACCATATGGCCAGAGTCGTACGCAGGCTCGCAGTTCATGCGTGGAGGCCGTCGGATAGGTATTGACCCGTGAGTGTGACCAACCCTGAACAGAATGGGTCTTCGTGGCCAACTCAGCAAGGGCCCATTAACTCCCAGATAGAAGCCACTGGCGAAACAAGCCAGAAATGCTAAGGCTAAGCGTCCTAATACCAGCAAGAACAAGGTCATGTCGGAAACTCTTGCATGATCATACCCAAGATAGACAGGTTTATTTTTTAGACGCAAGAGTCGTCTTAGGGACATTTATCGCAAAGACCACTGGAACCACTTGAACAATGCAGGATATACCAGTTCATTTGTTTGGTACGCCTGCCTTAGTAGGTCAGGTAGGCCAGGCCTAGGCCTAGTTAGCCTGCGTTGTCATTATTAGGATGCTGCAGTATGCTTTGATTTTTGATATTGGTACAAAAACGAACATTGTAAAATACTGGGGGAATGTGTATTTCGTGATATAAATAAATAAATTAAACAAAATCAACTCCTATAAGTTGAACGAATCCATGCAGCTTAAGCTTTATGGCCAGTTTGCGTGGTTGGTCGATCCAACTCATTTTTCAGCTCCCATCCTGTAGGCTCCTTGAAGAGGAAACTACCTTGGAAGGCCCAATAAACTCTGCAGTTGTATCCTTCAGTTGTAGGCAATTCTGATCTATTTCATGTAACATATGTGTTATCTGATGTGTAACCTATATTATTGTAAAGTTTCATCAAAATCCATTCAGTAGTTTATGCGTGAAAAAGTAACAAACATCCATACATACATTATTACAAACTTTCGCGTTTATAATAGTAGTAGGATTTTCTTAGAATTGTTTTTTTGACAATCTAATTGGTAAATTCATGACTACCTATGTATATTGAGTAAAGAGTAGAAACAAGACCTAATATAACAGAAATATTTCGACACGTTTAAAAGTGGTTTGTAGCTATTAATTGGACACGATGAAAATGTGATACACGAAAAAAATCTCAGCTGAAAACAGGTAGCCAGCAACAGGCCGCGGACAATTTAAGTAAGGATAGATACCGATCGGTGTCTGCAAGGCCAGTTCAGAAATATAACGTCTTAATGCCCTGATAGTCGAACCAGTATTCGATGTGAAGGTCCACCCATACACGAAGCTTATTCCTTATTTGAGTCATTTGATCAGTGTATCATTTGTAAGGCGCTTTCAGCTGTGGCATTGTGTGTGGATCCTCGGCCCGTGGTTTGAGGCTCGCGGTCCGCCCACGTTAATTACTAGCCGGCGCATTGTTGGATCGGCCTAATTCTTCCAGCAAACATCGGGGCAAACGGTATTGTGACGAACCCTTATTTGGGCAGCCTTTGAATCGCCACCGCCCCCAAACGGACTTTTCTCCCTCCCTATAATCCTCGCCCGCTCTCGGCGCTGATTCGCCCGCCGCGACAACCGCGATATTTCAACTCGCGCCCTAAGCGAAAAACTGTGTTCGTTTGCGTTTCCAACTTTATCATTCCGCTGATTGCTCGCCTAGAATGGAATCAATTTTGTTTGTTTTAGATTGTTTGTCTTGGAAATACAGGGTAAATAAAATCGGGCTGATGCCAGTCAAGAATCCCACGCCCTATTGTCCACGGCAGGTTTTTTTAACCGTACGGCGCGTTAGGCGGCCTTGAAAAAAACGTGAGCGGTTTTTTGATCGTACAATGGTTTGCGTGAAAACGTCCGGTGATTCTGATATGATGAACTCTCATTTGCTGCCGTACAACACTGAAACAAATTTCGCAGTAATGCGCCGTAATAAACACGACTCGCTGAGGGGTACACACGGTGTATACGTCGGCGTCGGCGCCGTGCCGTTTTTTCTCAGTGTCCGTGGACAAGCTTCCATAGTGCTCCATACCCCACTGACGACCGCGCCTAGACACGGCGAATTAACCGTGGATTGTCACGGCGAAAAAAACGTTTGTGGTCAACTATTTCAGTAATTTCATAAAAAAATGCACTCGGGAGCATTGAATCCGGGTCACCAATATAAACCTTAATATCTTGGAAACTAAGAATTATAGCTTACTCAAATAGAAATAAAACTTCTTGTTGCTGTTATGCCATTAAAATGGCTATAAATAAAATAGATGATTTTTTGACAATTAAACTACGAATTCTCCGAATTTCTTTTTGCTTTCTTTTTGTTGTCATTAAAAAAAATATTTAAGAAGCGTTTTTGATATTTAACACTAGACGTACCGAGATTTGATATGTACCTTTTTGTATCGCAAGTGGTCAAATGACCGGTTATTAATAAAAGGCTTTATTTTTCCTGGTTGAATGGAGAAATTATTGATTTCAGTAAAGATAATATTAAACAAAGTAACAATGTAGTAATTACGCAAAAAAATCTTTTTTACATTATTATTAAAAACAAAAAATAATAGGTAATTCATTACGAACCACATTTTGCAGGTCCAATGTACAGTTTCCTCAAACGTATTTCTTATATTTAGCAGGGAGATAGCTTGGAGGTGCTGCTACCGGCTTGAGGATGCAGGCATCAGCTTAACACCAGGATGGTGATACTGGACCGGCATCCTGGTATCAGCATGGTGCCGGGAATCTCCTTGGTGACTCCCTATAATCTGACACCCCCCCCCCCCCTTTCCCTACCCGCCAGTAGCAGCCCGAATTTGACCGATAACATTTATATCGTATTTTGTATAAACACACTGTTTTTGATAAGTAGGTTGGATCCACGGATATCGGTTACAAATGTCATGAAACTCTAAGTTTCAACATGACATAACTACTGCACCCACGGTTGACTCGGGACAGAGCATTTTAATAAAAGCTTGTTTTTAAAAATGTGTTTTTACTATTAACTTATAAGTTGCTACCTTTATATATATAGTGCAAGACGTCCCCCCTCAGATGCACGCTACTTATCTCGTAGACGTACGCGTTTTGTTCCTCGACACGCGTTACTAATTTCATACTACCACTATTTAAACAGCTGGAGGACATAAAATTCAAAAAAAACATCAAGGAGATGCTGATAGGCCACCCTTTCTATAATCTATCCGAATTTGAGGGCCATGATTTTTCAAATGTTGTGCCCATTTGAATTACTTAAAAAAGTAGAGCCTTATTGTCTGAATATTTTATATGGTCTTATACATGTAGTTTTGGTTTAAAATGCATAACGTAGATTTGATTTGATTATTTAACATTTTACTGACAATTTGAATATTACGATGAATAATCTTACTACGTATCTTTTCAAATTACTAACTACTTCAAATATGAGGCTTCTATTTTGATTATTTATATTTATAGTTTGACAATCTAGTAGTTAATTCTTGCCTACCTATGTATGTTCAGTAAAGAGTAGTAACGAGACTTACTACCTAGCACAATTATTTTGACACGTCCAAGAGCGGTCTTTAGCCGTCAATTGGACTAGTCGAAAATGTAATGTAATGTAACTATACCACCTAAACACTTACAGTAAATGGCTAATTTTATCTCTATTTAACACCCGTGACAATGGATTTTTTTATAAGGATCCTTATTTTATTGCTAATGTCTTCAACAAACACCGCATACATATTTTTCTTACTTTTTTAAGACAAAAAAGCATTTATTGTAGCTTAAATAGAAAGTAAGTACATGCTGTCGTCGACTTTTTTATAGTCCTCTTTAAGACCGATTTTATTGTCATATATCAAACAGTATGTTTGTGAACTTTTTTCACATAATATATCAAACAGTTTTCACATATATCAAACAGTTTCTTCAGCGCATGCCGAAAAACAATTCAACAGCTCATTTTTTCCAACTTGATTTACAAATATCGTGATTTCTTATTGAAAACCAATATCTATCACGGTAAAATATAGCCTATGTAGCACACTTGACAGTAGACCTTTCCATTAGTAAAAGGTTTTTTGAAATCGGATAAGTAGTTTCAGGGATTACCACCTACATACAAACTTACAAACTTACAAACTTACAAACTTATAAACTTACAAACTTACAAACATACAAACGTACAAGCATTACTTCTTTATAATATTAGTATAGATTGAGCAAACCAGTAAATTTACTCATACTTTTACAGGAGGATATAATTCGCCTTGTGGTTTATTGTGCAAAAAAATAATTTGCTATTTGCAGAGCTCTTTGAAAATGCTATTTCGAAGTACGAAATATACCTTTTTTCAGGTCGACCAATACTAGAAAAATATTATTTAATGCTTTATCGGATCATTAAGTTGGCTCAATGCTTCCAAAGGTGTATCTTCACGTATATTATCAAATTTTCCCTTTTCGAAGACGAGATAAACTAAGCTTAGGAATTCACGAACCCGTGGACCGTGGGATAAACCGTAGCCACCTCCTTTGAGTGCGCGTTAGTGGAAGGCAAGAGTGGTTGCTGGCGAGACGTCGAATCCCGAACGACGTTGAAAAGCTTTAATGCTCGGGCATAAAGCTCGATGTGATGCGCGTTATCTGGCCTTTGACGGCGTGTTCGTCCTAGACAAGCCGCGGTGCCGGCACCCGCCTTCCCAGGGTCGCCTCTATCCTCTGGGTTGTCACTAAAATCTCTCGAGTGTCGTGATGTAATCAAGAAATCGGTTGTCACCCAATCTTTTCAGACAAATAGCCTAGGATTGATTTCCTCTGAATATTATACGTAATTTCATAAATAAAATCGATGAGTGCCCTATCTCAGATAGCGGATGAACCCAGTTGAGTTCCGTTGCAATTGCCTCAGGCAGCGTTTCTCGGCTGAGCGCCAAAATACGGCATTAATATTTCATTAAAATGTAGGGCGGAATTCAAATATTATTATTGTAGCTTTTATAAGAGGTGTGAAAATTAAGTTCCGGGAAATTAGTTATAACTCGGAAACTGGCAACACTGCGTCATTCGAAAAAAGAAGGGACCTTCCTTTAGTTTAAGTCCAAGTTTGAAGTCAATAGCACGTTTGGTTTGTGTTTTATGCGTGTTTTTATAACGTAACTTTTTTTAGTAACGTCGTGAAAATGAGTGACCCACATAACAAGCAACGTGTTGTGATCCAATTTATTGTGAAATCTGACGAAAACCCTTGGAAATCCTTCGAAATCTTCAGTATGAACCCGAGCCCCGTAAACAAAGTCAGCAGTGCATTCACAATGCTTTCCCTCCTGGTCGGTTGGTGGGCCCCACCCCCCCCCCCCCCCACCACCCGGTTGCGGCAGCAGTATGCGGCCTACCCGAGGAACAACGGATTGACAGTTCTTTCAGTCTACTACCGCCGTTGTCTAGGGCTCTTTCAGTCTACTACACACAACGGCGACTGCAACGTCGCCGAAACGTTTGGTGCTACGAAATTCACGTAGTAATTTCTTTTTTTATCTTATTTACAATGTCAAACAACCGCGATTGTCTCTGATTTCATATTTGTTAAATATGTTTTTCGAACGCTTAGCGAATTTTACCTATCTTCAATCCGTCCCTGGTTTTCTACGTGGCCGTTTCGCTCACAATATTCAGCCGCCAAACTTTTCGATATTGACATTGCACGCCTTATAGCACGCTGAAAAGTGAGCTCGAGATGGAGTATTGGGAAATCCGCCGCTTTCACCCCGACTTTTAAGGGATTTATAAAATTAGACAATTTTGAGCAGCTTGATCCGGCCGGCGCTAGCTGAAGGTCGGTAGAATAAATTATCTATTAAAATAACATCCAAGGTATAGGATTTAATAATATCCACTATTTAATACACGTTATTTGAAATCATTACTAGTTAAGCATCCGTTTTTCCTTTTCCATCTCTGAAACGGTAAATTCTTGAAGCAGCAAAGCTAATATTAGTTTCTTTGTTTATTTTAAAAATCGTTGTATGACGAATACCCATCCTTTGAAGTTTAACCCCTTCAGTAATCATTAAAAAAATGTTTTTTATGAATGAATTTGGTTTACTGATAGGTATATCTATAGGCGTTCGAAAAACATATATACTTTCCGAAAAAAATATATCTAGTAAAAAGGCATATTGATCACTCCACTGTCATAAATATAGGCACTATTAGACACAAGAATAGAAAAATAAAACCATGGATTACCAGAGGTCTTGTAAGTATTATACACAAACGGGACAAGATTCACAAACAGCTATTTGGTGATTCGGAAAATTATGATCTATATGTTTATTATTAAAAAAAATACAGGAACCTTTGCAATAAACTAATGAAAACCGAGATAGAGACATACTATAAAGATAAAATACATTAATAACATGACATTAAGAAAGTATGAACGACCATAAAGGAAATAACAGGCACAGAAAAATCGCCAGTGGATGTAATCAAAATGAAAATAAACGGGAGTATTGTAGATACCACTACAAATTCAAAGCTAATACGGGAACATTTAAATAGTTTCTTTGCAATAGTCGGCAGAAATTTAGCACGTACTCACCTACAGAATCTAAACATGAATGAAAGTGAACTAACGAACTTGACAAATAGCCTACAAGCAAATACTCCTGTCAATATGCCATGTCTACAACAAACTGATGAATCAGAAATACTTCAAATAATAAAGAAATTGAAATGTAGTAATTCGGTAGGCAACGATGATATTTTCTCTTCTACATTAAAATATATAAAATCATATATACTTTCTGCCTTGGTCCACTTAATTAATCGAAGCCTAGAAAATGGAATATTTCATAAATGTTTAAAAACAAGTACAGTAATACCCATCTTTAAAGATGGTGATTCGTTAGCTGCAGAGAACTATAGACCTATATCACTCCTGAACACGGCGAGTAAAATTCTAGAACACGTGGTCAAACAACGTCTAAATATTTTTTTTTGGAGAATTACAATATTTTTGCACGTAACCAGTTCGACTTTTGAAAGGGACTTAGTACACAAGAGATGCGCTAATGAAACTCACTGAGTATGTCAAAGAAGCTCTAGATAAAGTAGAGAAATGTGCGGCAGTCTTCCTCGACCTAGCGAAGGCATTTGATACCGTATCGCACCCATTACTGATAACTAAACTAAAACGAATCGGACTCGGAGAAAATGCGTTAGAATGGTTTAAATCGTATCTATCTGAAACATTGCAGGTGACCAAACTCCACGAAGAATATAGTTCATTACAGGATATTATATATGGTGTCCCACAGGGTAGTGTGTTGGGGCCAATTCCCTTTTTGGTGTATTTAAATGATTTCTGCAAGCTCTCGTCGATAGGAAAGGTCATCAGTTTTGCCGACGACACCGTTTTATTGCTCAAGTCATCGACCTAGGCAGATCTATTCTCTAAAACTGAATTAGTACTGAGAAACGCGGAAAGATGGATGGACAGAAACCTATTGAACTTAAATATTAAAAAAACGAAATTTATAGCCTTTAGCAAGACAATCACTGGCCAACCAACTTCAAGTATAAGGCATCACTCGTGCATCGAAACACAAGATTACCAGTGTATGAATGTATGTAGACAGGGTGTCTTCCATTAAGTACTTGGGTGTAATATTAGACAATAGACTGCGATGGGAGGATCGTCTGACGAATGTTGCGGCGTATCCGATCCTTCAGGGTCCATGTCTCCGATGCATAGAGAAAGATCGAGAAAACCAGAGCTCGAACCAGCCTGACCTTAGTCCGCTTGCTTATACCCCGATTTAATAGGCATCTTTAATTATTGAGAGATTTTACCCGCGCCATACAGACAGACAGACAGAGAGACTTTAATCCGGAAATCGATATTTCCTTCTTCATCTCAAAAAAATATATACCGCGTTCACAATACTTTTCTCCTGGTCGGCTAGTGGGCCGGGAAAGCAAAATGAGACCATATAAATGATTACGTCTTAGTATACACTAATACGGGTTTATTATTATCTATTGCAATATGTCCAACGTTGCAATTTACATCTGTTCTCTGCCTGATTTTATAAAATACGGGCAATCGATTGCTTTATTAGCAATGGCGCGGCGACGTGGCCACCGTCAATTCCCTGTGGAAAGTTTTAACGAAGTAAATGGCGACCGTGTCACCTATTTCCTCCCTCTGAAAACGTAAGCCCGTCGCCCGTCGCGACGCGACGCTGAAACCAATAGCTTCGAAGCTGGCAAGTGTCGGTTTCATTCAACGCCGCCGGCGTTTCTGCCCACCAACCCGGCTAAAGTAATAAATAAGACGAAACGTTTTATATTCAGCGAATCTGCATTGGAGATCAGAGCTTCCAAGGGAGAGACATGTCGGAATGTCGTAGTGATAGCAGCTAACCGCCGCGTTTTGCGATTCTCTCCCTACCTCCCTTTCAGTATGCACACTCGAAACAAATGCCAGTGCCAAGACGTGAATATTATTGGACTTCACAAAAGCATTCGACTCTACTGAGTAGCCATAACACATAGTAGCCAGAGAATACTGGGGCCAAAGCCGTATCGTATTTCGAAAGCAATCATCTGGTGTATTTGTGGGTCAAAATGGATAAGATAAAAGGTAGTTGGAAGCTGAAATCAAAAACTAATAAAAATAACTGTAAAATAATTATCTGCAATATTATATCAATCTGAAGTATATACGATTAATATATGCATGCGTGAAAACCTGAAAAGAAATAAATTAATAGTTTAAAATAAACACTAAAAACACGCTTTTGGGCTATGATACGATATTCACATACACACGGCTATGATACGATATTTTATCATGGAATGCCAGTGCCTATCTTCCGGCTTCATCATCAGACCTTGAAACCTAATCGTGGTCAAAGTTCATTTCAAGACTTTTCTAACAAGTCCAAACACAGCTATGATACGATGTTCCATCATGAAGTTCCAGTTCATATCTTCCGACTCCATCATCAGATCAGTTCGACAGTACCATATTATTGTATTGTCATCAGAACTACATACAACTGCCAATTTTCATAACGCTACGATCCTTGGAAGATGGTTAAATTAGTTACCTTAGATTCCATTACATAGTTAGTTATATACAGGTCGACCTAATAAAAGCGTATTAAAAAATAGCAATAATACAATATACATATTCACAGGCAGCCTAGCAGCAAGGAGTAAACACAAGGGGTGCGAAGACGGAGGGCATATTATTCGACTTCACAAAAGTATTCCACTCAGTAACACTTAGAGGCCAGAGAAGACTGGGGACAAAAGTTTATTGCATATTCAAACGCGATCATCTCGTACATAGATGGATCAAAAATAGAACAGAGTATACGGGAGATGGAAGCTGGAATCAAAATCCAAAGGCTACATAACAGCGTCTCTAGAAAATTTGCAACATTTAATCAGTCCAAAATTTATACCATTAATAAGTGCATGCATGAAAACCTAAAGAGGAAATACAGTAACCAGATAATATACATATGCACACAGCTAAACGGCAAGTACTAAACGTGTAGAGAGTCACATCCAACCGTGTCAGAGGTACCCACGGAATCCTCATTAACTTTCTTCCTCATCCGTGGTAACCCTCGCGTGGGTATCGGAATATATTAATATCCAAGGAAATGAGGCAGCAGATACCCTGACGATATAAAAACTTCGGAACCTTTCCTGGGCATCGAGCCGGCCATAGGCCATCAGATTCTCCCCTAAAACAAGCCACCAAAAGGTGACTGGAAAAAGAGTAGGAAAACTACTAGAAAGAGGCATATCGGAAGCATTGCTCGAACTGGCAAACCACTCACAAATTGCCCTCAACAATCACCTCGCAAACATCGGAAAGAGGACAGATTCTCTTTACTGAAAATATAGAAATAAAGATATAACTGCTCTACATATCATGTATGAGTGTCATGCTTCAGCCAAATTATTCCCAAAAACTATAAGGAGACCTCTTATCCGAATCGCAGGAAATCATCTCTGTTGCGATAATAATAATATTAATAATAATAAAATACATTATTAAAAAAACGAGCTTTTTGCCTCTTTGCCTATCTATCCGCTAACCTATATCGTAAGTTAAATCATAACTTTTTCGTTGGCTACATAAAATTTAAGAAATAGAAAAATAATTTGAAAATCAGGAAATAAATGGCGATTAGGAAAATACAAATCAAATGAAATTGCAGATTAGGGAAGAAAGGAAAGGGATCCAGGACAAATTGGGCTTGTTGTGATATTAAGTTTAGGTACTCCTTAAGGCCGGCCTTGAACGTGGTGGTGCTATAGACTGTTCTGATATTATTCGGTAAAGTTTTCCAGAATGGGGCAGCTGGCACGGAGAAGGAGAAGGAAAAAGGTTCACTTCCGTGACCAGGGATGAATAACAAGGGATGGCCATCCTATCTGAGAGGACAGCCATGCACCGATAAAGCGGCCTTTTGGCGGGATAAAGCAGCGCACCATTCGTGAGGATTCCATAAAGCAATCGGAGCCACTGTATAGTCTACTTCGGTACTCCAGGGTCATATTTTCTGAGCCATTGGCATGAAAATAATAAAAATGATTATTTTAATTTGTTTTAATGCCTCGTTGATAACGGCTTCAGCTTCCTTATATCATATTTTAAACAGTGGGAACATTTTTTTTTATATTTCGATATATCATCCTATATTTATGAAACAGCCTTTACCGAATTGATTAATGTGATTTATTTATTGTTTTTCGGTTTCATTCGTCTTTATTGAAGACATTTTGTTTTGCAAAAAGGATAAACTTGGTTTTTGATATGGATGGGTAAATGGTGATCGTTTGCCGGTGATAGAGGGACTCACATTAATAATTATAATAATAATAAACTCTTTATGTGCACTTAATTAGTATACAAAAAGACGAGTTTATTTCCACATGGCAATGTCTTACAGCTAACCTAAACACAGTGGTACATGCGCGCATTGTGAAAATAAAGATTATTACATAACATACAGACAAGTGGAAGAATTTAAAACTAATAATGCCCGAGAAGAGGAAATTGGGAGAGGAAGAGGAGAGAAAGGGAACAACTGGTTACTTCTTAGAAAGGTAGTAATCCTTAAGGTGAGTCTTAAACGATGGTAAAGAAGGCGAGTTCCGTATATTTGCTGGGAGATCATTCCAGAGTCTTGCACCATAGACACAGAAAGAATAGGAATATAAATCACTATTATGACTCGGAATTTTTAATAAACTGTCAGAGGCTGACCGAAGTACGAGACCGTGGGAACTTAGTGGTTCGAAAAGCTCGTGGAGATAGGATGGTGTTAATTGGGAGAGTACACGATATAGGAGAGCAAGTATATGAACATTTCTTCTTTGGCGTACTGGCAACCACTTTAACTGTGCCCTATAGTCGGACACGTGATCATACTTACGTAGACCGAAGATGAATCGTATGCATACATTTTGCTCCTCCATTAATCCTCCATGGCAAAGTCAAAAGTTATGTACATCCATAAGTACATCTCATTTAAACATACGCATTTCCCAATCCAACTAAAAAGTCAATCGCTGCGTTGTAAGTAAGTTTTATTAATGTTATTTTTACACAAAGACTCTATACTTATATATATATAACTTCCTTTTTTTTCGAAGTATTTATATGATAGATAATCGGCAACGAAAGCACCAAAAGCCAACGAATTCCCCTCTAGTATTACAAATTCAGGGGTGACGCGTCTACTCGTGCAATTTATACGCGTGCAGGATCGCAGGTTACGTGGTTTCATGTTATTCCTTTTCTCGGCACCGTTCCCTCTCAAACCACCTTTCATTCTCCTCCAGCCGTCTTGTTTTTCTTTTCGCTCGATACGGATTCATTTAATATGTATGAAATCTGAAACGATTCAGATTTTTTGCTAACCGAGATGGTTAGTATTATTCCAAGGTTATATACACATATATAATATTCAATTAATTCTAGGTAAGATAAAAGTAAACAGTACAGCTATAAATATGCATGCGAAAATCGAGGCGCAAAAATCCGTCCTTGTCAGACCCAAGACCTCGTACTTTGCACGTATTCTAGAAAATCGACTTTAACATGACCGATAATAAGAGTACTGATATTGTATAAAAATAGGAAAGAAAACTAAGTAACAGAGTCAATAATGTATCAAAGTGTGACAAAATAACAAATACAATTTGTGGTTATATAATGAGCTGCACAGTGAAGAGCTGTCGGGTGTTTGAGGTTATATTTCTTGTGGATACGTTGTGACAATGGATTGGAATAAAGATACAGATTTATACTTTTTAAACTTAATAAAGCCGGATCTCCATGTTTTTTCGAAACAATACACAAAAACAATTGTTTTCATACACAAGCTGTCTTCTGCGTATAAAAAATCGTACAAATATCTGCGTATCAAACACCCGACAGCTCTGCACTGAGCGGGCGGCGGACGGAAATGAAACAAACGCTCTCCGCTCACCCGCGCGCAGGAAGACAAAAACATTGTCTTTGCATAGACAAATGTGTATGGCCACGCCCATTTGTATCGATGTTTTTGTGTATTGTTTCGAAAAAGCCACTCGCAGGAAACGCGGCTTAATACCCACCCAATGGGTGCAGTTTTATAACCCCATTGTACTATCCACAAATAATTATATACCCCTCGCATGATCCGGGATGCCATAAAAATGATAAGAGCCCCAAAATTCAGTAGAGACAACCGTTCCAAACTCTAGTACGGGGAACCCTCTTCTTCAATGCTCTCAAAGTCCATCACCAAGTGCAAAGATGCGAAATGTGATACAGAATACAGAGTATTTATTTCCGTTACAACTTCACAATTTTGCATGAGCGACTAAGGATATTAAATTAATCTTAAATTAGTTACTCAATTTACCAAAGAATGATATATAGTAAATCATTCCAAAATTATTTTAATTAACAAAAAATTATACTACATAACAATTCACAATAAAAAATATTACATCAAATGACATTGGTAATAACGATGTTGTTTCCAAAAAAGTTTAAAATATACGCATAACACAATGACATGTTGATTTCAAGTAGACCCACGCGGATGAATCTATTGAAAATATGAATATTTTAATCGCCGTTAACTTATCAGGCAATTTATTAAAAAGTTGAAGTCCTAAGTAGGGACTAGTATAGCTAGTAGATCCTATGTAGGTATATACAGTGAGTGTTGTGCGGGCAGCGGAATTTAAGAATTCGCGCGCTTCGCTCCTTCCCTTCCTTAACCCTCTCCCCCCCCCCCCCCCTCCCACACCTTCCAGGCGATGGGGACTAACCATAGCTCTACCCGTAGAACAACACTGCCGTCGTAAATGAAAACACAGTAACTTGAAAAAAGACGTTTTGAGAAAAACGCGGTCAAAGTTCAGTTGTTAAATATTTGTTTTCATGTACAAAGTAATCAATATAGATTATTTCTGAGTATGATACGATATATCCCTTTGAGTATGATTGTGATGAGATGAGATTGAGATGAGATTGAGATGAGTATGATACGATATATTCTTTAATGTTAAAAAATAGTTAATATATAAAAACACATATTGTGTTTTAAAATAGGAAAATAATTTGATAAATTTTATATTTTTAAGCTCTAACACCGTAACTGAGTGGTTACTGTGTTATAGGTAAATTTAACGCATTACTGTGTTCTAACCATGTAAAATAAATATATATTTTTAAATAAATAAAAAACTGCAGGCACCTTAAACACAGTAATTGAGATACTGTGATTAATTCGTGTAATAATAAATTAACTCTTAATAAAATTTTACCTAAAACCACAGTATCTGAAGAAACCGTGTTGTAACCAAACAAAAATATTTCTTAAATGCTTATAAGTATTAAAAAAGATCACAGTAAATAATAGGTTACTGTATTTTAACTTAAAAAAATACACATACTGTGTTTTTTATTTAAAATATTCAGATTTTTTTTTAAATACTGTGTTTTTATCTAAGGTATCTCGGTAACTATCCATCGACAGACAAACCGAAAAATTTGCCTTATATAGTTCTCCAACTCGTGATTTTAAAGAACCAAACTTGTATAAACACAGTAAATGAAGTTACTGAGTTTTCATTTACGACGACAGAACAATAAACGACCACTGACAGCACTTCAGTCTACACTAGATAACGGCGGATATAACACCGCCGAAACGTCGGGTGCTACAAATTCTAAGCTATAAAATATATTTTTTAAATTATAATATTTAATGAGAATCAGGTTAGTTATGAGACCACAAATAGTCCTTATTCAACAGCTTTTCAATGGACTTCCATACTTTAAACTTTATGCGTCGTTCCGCTGCATAAAGTCAGTGCGACGGCGTGGCGCGGCGGCGGCGTCCTGAATGCACCGTACTTTTCAAGGAGGAAGTCAGCGCATATTACGGTGAAAACGTGTACAGGATGCTTTATGAAAATATGTATAGCGTAAATCCTGCCGTTGGCGGCACTATGCTTTTAAGCTAATGCACTAAATCCTTTCAGCGGACACCGTTATTCATAGATATATACCTAACTCTCTAGTAAATATCATTCCTTTCGTATTTTTAAGCCATTCCTCAGTGTGTTAACTCACCCCATGATCATTAATCTGATCTTAATGCGTGCTGCTATTCTGCGTTTTGTAATGTTCTGTTTTTTCACCCAGTCCAAATTTAGCTTATTTTAATTATTCTTAGGATGTCCTTGTTAACGTTACTTTACTGATTGTTGATATCTTAAAGTATTTTTTATTTAATTTCTTTTGTATTCATTCTTCTTTATGGATCGGAAACGTGGACGTTACTACAATCGGACCTCAAAAAGTTCGAAGTCTTCCAAATGCGATGCTTGAGGCAGATTCTCGGTGTCTCACTCCGCGACCGAATTCGAACCGAGACCATTAGAGAAAGATGCGATCTAGTAACAACGATCAAAGAAGAAGTACAAAAACGTCGACTATGATGGTTCGGCCATGTTTGCCGAATGAACGATAATCGCTTGCCACGTAAACTTCTTTGGCGAGACCGTCCGACAGAATGGAGAATTCAGCGATCGGCACCGAAGAAAACCTGGCTAAATAACATCAAAGACGAACTTAAAAATCAACGATTATCGGCTAGGGATGCTCGAGACGTAGCAAAACATCGTCAAGAATGGAAGCGAATCGTAAGTGGAGTACGAGATCCAGCGGCACCGACAGCAGCGTATTGGCTGCGAGGGCGCCCCCCTCCCCAATCGCCGGCTACGGAATAAATAATAAATAATTATAAATAATCCTAAAGTAGTAATACGAGTATCTACTCGTTTTTAGGCGACAAAGTAATTGATTGGGTTGGTTTTGTAAATGCCGTTTGACGTGCATTCCGGCTAAATGACAATCGGCCCGATTGCGTTTCTTTGTGAACTAAAACTAAAATTAGTCCGAGCGAACGAGACAGAGCAATACCATTGATTTTATAAAATCAATGGTTATACGTTAGAACGGAATATGAAACAAACGATCATCGATAAATACTACCTGCCGAACTCATACTCGTTCGAATAAATTCGATCATATTTCGTGCGGTGTAAGATTTGACCTTGGCGGACAGTTTTAATGCGAAAAAGTGACAACCGGTCATCTCGCATTCCGCTCTAGCGTATTGCCCTGTCTCGTTCACACGGAGTAATTTCCGATTTTAGTTCACGAAGAAACGCAATCGAGCCCAATGACTATCCTACTAATATTATAAACGCGAAAGTTTGTATGTATGTATGGATGTTTGTTACTCTTTCACGCAAAAACTACTGAATGGATTTTGATGAAACTATACAATAATATAGCTTACACATCAGAATAACACATATGCTATAATTTATAAGGATATATGGTTTTCTATCGTCATTATCACAATTTTCCATCACCACGCGGGTGAAACCGCTGGGCGCAGCTAGTCCTACTAATATTATAAACGCGAAAGTTTGTATGTATGTATGGATGTTTGTTACTCTTTCACGCAAAAACTACTGAATGGATTTTGATGAAACTTTACAATAATATAGCTTACACATCAGAATAATACATAGGCTATAATTTATAAAGATATAGCGTGAATTATCTAAAATATAACGATAACTGTCAAGTAAGTAGGAAAAAAATCTAAGAAATTGACATTCGAAATTTAAATTCTATCCTACTATCCTACTAATATTATAAACGCGAAAGTTTGTATGTATGTATGGATGTTTGTTACTCTTTCACGCAAAAACTACTGAATGGATTTTGATGAAACTTTACAATAATATAGCTTACACATCAGAATAACACATAGCCCAAGTAACATTTCAGGTTCTAGAAAGGTTTTGAGCAGGTTCTAGAACTTTTCGAGGCAACGCGAGATTCTGGACAACTCGTCATGACAACGTTAAAATAACCTTATTAAACCGTTCTGTAGCCTAAAAGGGCCCGACCTACAGAACCTCCGCATAACGTTTTGGCCTTAAGATTTCAGGAGCAATTAGCAAATCCCAAAAACTAATTATAACCTTCTCAGAACCTGCAAGGCCTTGCAAAGACTACTCAGGACTAACGTACAAGCCTTGAATTAGCCCGGATTTGGCATTGAAATAATCTTGTTAGCTAGATGCAAGCTTTGAAAAAGTTCATAAAAGATTACGAAAATACCAAGTACGTCTCCTTGGGCTTCTTAAAGTTAGTTTAGGTTTGCTTTGGTTCTGAATATAGTTTGCACTTTATCCTGACATTGGAATAATAAAATGGAACATGAATAATGAATATAACATGGCGATTTACTATTTCGTAGACAAATTGTTACAGATAATGCTGTTATTGCCTGTTGTGTTATATCAATTTCATTGCGACGGTTAGTTTATTGATGAAATGTGCCATAATACCTCTGTAAAATTCACGGGCCCTCTCAATAACATGATTTAATATGCTTTAGGTATTATAAACTATTGATGATATTTTAAAATTATATGTGAAAAAAGGTCAAACGCTTTGAACTATTTTCCAAATACAAAAGTGTAACACCGAAATGAAATTTAAGCTTTACTTTAATAAGGAAATGTATTTATAGTTATAATAAATTAACATTCCAAATACCGAAAAATGGCGGACTTTGTTCGAGAACCTGATAGTTTGGGATTTAACAAATTTATGACAAACAAGCCCTGGCCCAAGTCCTTTTGGACTTCAAAATGCGCAAAAGGAATTTGAATATGCTAAACTAAGAACAACTGGTATATTTAAGGGCTAAATCAGGGCTTTCTGGTAAGACCAAGGTTTAATTAGTTTTTGTATATTCAAATTGGCTTTGTTTAAGGGCTTATTAGTCTGCGATAAGCCAGATTGGTCAAATAAACAACTTTTTGCGGCCCAGCATTCTGTCACTGTCCAAACCGTGCTTGTCTAAACTGCGTGCGGATAACATTGAGAAAATAGTGATTT
The DNA here is from genome assembly GCA_944548615.1 of Micropterix aruncella. Taxonomy (NCBI): domain Eukaryota; kingdom Metazoa; phylum Arthropoda; class Insecta; order Lepidoptera; family Micropterigidae; genus Micropterix; species Micropterix aruncella. The sequence goes on from OX155955.1 coordinate 8,716,843, forward strand.
GGTACATATCTACAGGATGTTCACTTACGTACGGATTTATTGAACAAGGTTAGTACCTACCTAAGGTTTTAAACCTAATTAGATCATCATCCTGTTTTAAATCTAGTTACGAAAACAAGATATTAAGTAGAAAAATATAAAAAAACTGCAATACCAGGTCCGAAAATTAATGCTATTTTATTGAATATATAATAAATAAGCTCAAAAATTACGTACCTACCGTAAAATTTATTGTGACATAAAATAGTCAAGTGGAAGTAAACAAAACTGGTCAAGTGGAAGTCAAACTGTATGGAGAGGGTTCCGTACCATTCTATTTTCCACGAGAACTTCAGGACTTTTGTTTAGGTTTTCATGTAAACTATAAGAAAGGCCCTATATTTATTTTTCTTTTAAAAGTTTAGTCAGTAGTTTCGGACATAAGAGGAAGGGGGGGGGGGGAGGTGCTCGATTTCTGTATTCTCTTGATATCTTTTTAACTATGTAATTTAAAATAATAAAATATTATATGTGTATTCCTTATAACGAGCCCTTCCCATTGATATGTTACAGGTTGCACTTATTATTCTTAAATTTTCTGATTTGTCCTCTAAAATTGACCCAATCGAAAATCGAAATTCGGTTATGTAGATTGTAGGAGATGTTGTTTTTAGTAGATGCGGAGAAAATAAGCTGTGATAAACGGACAGACAGCGATACACGAGAGAGACAGAAAGTCACCAACACAAGCTACCTGCTTTTAGGTAGATTTCTTAAAAATACACCTATTCCATTTGTCGCGTATTTCACCATATCTTCGTCTATTAAGACCGCCAGACCCTAAAACCACCCTTCGTTCCTATACGGGATAGAACACTTCCTATGGAACAAGATAGAGGTCGAATTTCTAAACCAATCAAAATGGAACAACACAAAAATGTATTGGCCCAATACCTTGGATGAGTTCGTAGAAGAACGAGGTTCGCCACCTTGTTCCAAAATGGCGGCCGCTCAAACTTTTAAAAAATACAATACGTTTAGAATCATATAATCCAAACGAACCATAGATCCAAGGAAAAATATTGTTAACACCTACATTTTATTTCAAACTATTTTTCAATCGCTCTCTCGTTTCAAAAGAGCGGCCGCTCAAACACCGGTAAAATTTTCGCGTTTAGTTAGGTATGAGAGCCTTTGTTTAAGACTAATATACATGTGTAAAATGCCTGAGTATTTATGCTTTATGTATTTTTGTAACATGTACATATCAAATAATACATGTATCTCTTCCCTCGACGAAGCACCCGCAGTGCATCGGTAATGTTTCTCGCTCTAATATGTACTTCGTCCGTGCGCTATATGGCTAACGCGGTTAAATGACCATAAAATGCTTTCTATGAACAGATCGACATCATTGCTTCGATTTGCTGTCTTGTTTCAAAATAGCTGCCGGCTAAAGAAATCTATCTTTAATGGGTGCGCGTCACCGATTTTTTTTTTGTCTTTTGAGGTACGGAACCCTAAGAGGGGTTTTAATAGTTACGATGGAATATGAGATACCTTTTCTTTTTTGATTCTCTCAGTATTATTTTTTACTTTCCGTTTGAAATTGCCATTGCTGACCATCCTGTGCCAGGACATCCTGTATATTTTAGTTGATAATAATGTTAGTTTTGATTATGCACACCCGAAGCCCACAAGGTTACAAAGTGGTGTTACAGAAATACAAAAAGCATAAATAAAACCCACAATGCGCGTTTAGACTAGAACTTATCTTATTGAATGTCAAAACGCATATGAAAATTACAATTGGTCTTAGTTCAAGCAAAAAAGACTGAGCATGGTTAGCGATAAAATCTAAAAGCCCTACGAAGGTTTTAAATCATGCTTAAGGGTCTTAGCGAAATGTGGTTCTGTATAGGTAATTCTTAGGTTGCGTGTAAGACCAACTAGACATGCTTTACAATGTGGAGTGCCAAAATATAACCAAAGGAGAACCTTTTTAAAACCAGAAGCACTCAGAACTTTTAAGTCGGATTTGTAAGCAAGCATAACGTAATATTATACTCCTTTGGAAGCCCAGTTAGCTTTTAAAATAACTGTTTAGCCCTAGGAGCTATTTGCATAATAAAAAACTTAAGTATAACCATAGGTAAAATTTAAAACCAGAAAATTACTATTCTAGGACCTAGAAGCATATATCAAAACCTCGGTCTTGAAAAAATGTTACTTGGGAGGCTATAATTTATAAAGATATATGGTTTTCTATCATCATTATCACAATTTTCCATCACCACGCGGGTGAAACCGCTGGGCGCAGCTAGTATATAATAAAACTACAAGCGCTGCAAATTAGGTGTATCATTAGGGCATTTCTTGACCTTGTTTTCAATACACCTATTGTTGTTACCAATATTTAATGAAATTAAACAAAATAATCAAAGTCAAATAAATCAAAATAATTAAAATCAATTTATGCAATAAAAAATAATCACGATAAAAATTTATAACCAAATGAAAATGCAATAATAGTAATACAATTACGCAGTAAGCGTTCTGAAAAAATATAAAAATCTTTGGCTTCAAAAATATCTCCTGTGGTAGGTATATTCATATTCGTTTGGTATATGAAAAACATCATACTCATTTGGTAGTCCATAAATATTCTATTTCATTTCGATCACGATGCCATTCTCAACCGATTCCATACAACCGCGACTAAGAGAAACTCCAATGGAAATTTGTGGTTTGTATTTGGGAATGGTTGCAAGTTGTTCACGTGCCAGTGTTGGTCATGTCGGTTACTGGACATCGCGTATGGATATCGCGGCTGATTATTGTATACTATCTTCAGTACATAGGTCGCAAGATGGAGCTGCCTTTTTTAACTCATATTTAACATCGAAGCCTTGGCAAGGAATTGTGACACATCAACATGTCACCATCGTTTCCTAAAGCAAAATCTTGTGTAGGCATTTTGCATTCTCTGAAGTCTCCGCTCAGTCTTCCTATACATACATGGGCCGTACTCACCGTAGACATAGTCCATTTTTTAGAGCATTGAAGCATAGTTGCACCATCTGGTGCAATTCTTCTAGCATTCTTCGCCAATCGTCCTTCCTACTATTATTTAGAGTTATATTAATATTACGGTCGTTCGATTCGACCATCATACTCTTTCTTAGATCGAGTTCGATCCCTGGTCACAGTAGTGATTTCTACTCACACTGCTTCTCCGTACGTGGAACCCGTCTCTGGAATGCTTTAGTATAAGGATAGCACCTAGTTTGTTCTTCTTCACACGCAGCCTCAAAGAACACTATATTTCCCTCCCTATTGTGTCCCCTGCGTCATTATAGGTTTATTGTGTTTTTTTTTTTCATTTTGTTCATGTACTGTTTTTTTTTGCTGAATTAAAATGTTTGAATTACCGTTATAAATTTAATTTATTCGTTTTACCTTAATTTTACCACATAAAATGTTGTTTCATTAGGTTAATGTTAGCTGTAAGATAGCTCGCCTTTTTGATTAATCAAATAAAGGGTTTAATTATAGTTATTATTATTCATTACACAGTAAATTAGGTTATAACAATACAGATTAATTAAAAATAAAACCGATTATGGATTTCAATAAAATTACAGATATTACATTGAACTAATAAATAAAAAATAAAATACCTAAAATTTAACTACTACATAAAAGAGCCTTGTGTTTAGGGTGTGTGTGTGCGTGTGTTGAGTGTGTGGGTGTGGAGTGTAAATGCGTATTATAGTAATAATAGCCTATATAAAGTATAATAATAGTAATATACATGAGTAAAATAGCTAAAAATAGTCAGTTTATTGAATTGGCTACGGTTTCATTTACGGAGTATTTATAAGTGCTTATGGAATTATTAAGAATATCAATAATATTCAGATAGGTGTTGTACAGCTCATAGCAGCGTTATCTTTATTAATATAATAAATTTGATTGGAATGACATGACATTTAACAGAGACAGTATCCATAGCCGACTCTGTTCTTTATTCATTGGATTCAGAGTTGCTTAGTTCTCTTTTACCAGTCACTGTAAGGTACTGAAACGTGCGTGAGCGGGTAAACCTATGATCCGGCTGCCTTTTTTTCGATACAGAATTCGTTTATTTACCAGCCAACATCCCCCGTCACTCTCAATCAACTGCTTTTCTGAGATAAAAAGAGATTCTCTCTCAATTTATTGAGTTACTTCCGATTCTCTGTCTACCCAACCAAAATCAGATCAAAGCGAAACTATAACGATATCAGGGTTCCGTTTTTTTCTCTAAAGCATACAAAGTACCTGTGACGTCGAATATGATTAGATACCTAAATGATGAGTATGACTGTCATGGGAGCAGATATGCATGCAACATAAGATACGGTTTTATAAAATGGCGTTTAAACCACCCGATTGAAGATATGGTAATGTCTGTTTTAATTTATTTATTTAAAACCAAAAGAGAAGTTTACAATGTAGACGTTGCTTAATTGTAGATGAATATATAATTGCGGTTGCAACATCGCCGAAACATCGCGTATTACAAACTTCAAGCGGTAAATTCGTGGCTATCTTATTTATAATCGCTAAAGCTGTCTTTGAACAAAAATGTTTTATCTTTCGCTTCTTTGGCATCATATCTTAATTTTGTGTCTAAAATGATAATTTCAAATTGATTAAGGCCCGTTTTCTATATGTGACCTGTGAGTAAAAGTAAAAGTATGAGTTAAACCGTTGGTTTACTTAATATACCATACATTTTGCATTTCAATATGTAGCCGATATCGGTGGATCAAACCATCAGTAAGTTTCTTTAATACAAATGAAAGTAAAAATGTAACTGGTCAAATTCGGCCAGTTACATGAAAGGGGGGGGGGGGGGGTGGAGAAGGGGGGTCTATTGGGAGTCACAAAAGGGATTCCCGGCTGTCATTAGGATGCTGTCATTAGGATGCTGGCACCAGGCTGACACCTGTATGCTGGCATCAGGCTACCTCCAGGATTCCGGTACCATGCTAACACTAGGATGCCGGCATCGGGCTGACACCAGGATGGGGGTATAAGTTAGCTATCAGGATGTTGGTAAAAGGCAGGTAACAGGATGGCGGTACCACAATGACACCGGGATGCTGGCGATAGTCTGGCACCACAGTGTTGACACCAGGTTAGCATCAGGATTCTCGTATTGGTGTTTCACCAAAATGTTAGCGCCAGTTTGGCTGCTCTTATGCTGTTGCTATAAAAATGTTGGCGCTAGGATGCTGCTACCAGGCCGGCTCAAGGATGCTGGTATCAGGATAATACCAGGATTCCGGTACCAAGAGCCAGTCTGATACCAGCATCCTAGAGCCACACAGGTACCATAATCATGGAACAAAATTAGTGTCAGCATCCTGAATTCAGGTCTAGATATCTGGTCAGATCTATGCTTCAAGATGCTGGTACCAGACTGGCCCCAGGATGCAGGTAACAGCTCCAGGATGCTGGTACCAGATTGGATCAAGGATGGATCAAGAATGGAAACCACTTAGGATTTCCCGACAACCACATGGCACAACCTGGCAACATCTTAGTACCATTTGGCAACCACCTGGCAACCACCTGTCACCACTTCGCACCACATGGCAGCCACCTGCACCACCTGGCGATCACTTGACACCACATGCCCACCACTTGATACCATCTGGCAATCACCTGGCACTACCTGGCAATACCTGGTAAAGCCTGGCAACACGTGACAACCACCTGGTACAACTGGCACCACCTGGCATCACCTGGCAACACGTGGCTGCTCCTGTCCACCACCTGGTAACCCCCAAGCACTACCTTCCACCACCTAAATCACCGCGACGGGGTATCACTAGGATGCTGGCATCTGTTTGAATCCAGGATGCTGGTACTAAACTGGTCCCGTGATACTGGTACCAAACTGGCTCCAAGATGCTGGTACCAGACTGGCCGATCCAACGATATCGGTTACATATTAAAACGCAAAATGTACCGTATACTGAGTAAACCGACGGTTTAACTCATACTTTTACTTTTACTCACAGATCACATATAGAAAACGGGTTAAAATCGACCAGTTAGATCAGACTCTCAGCTGATTTGAGCGACCAATCAGGGAGCGAAAATTCGACGGAGGTTCGCGAAGGTGTCACGTTCATTTTTATTGAAAAGCATTTTGTATGGGAATCGTAACTCGCTAGTAAAAGTTAGCCGATACTATTACCTACAGGTCAACCGATACCTACAGGTTACATATTGAAACGGAAAAATGTCAAAAACTAACTATTGGTTCCACGGAACCTTTACTTGTGAGTAAAAGTACCATATAGAAATCGGCCCTAAGAGGCACGCTTAAAAACCCCGAACCAAGAGTTACCAAGTACAAATAGCTGGTCACCTGGCTGAATGAAAACTGGGATAGTGATACCGAAATAAAAACCCGCATAGAGATCGCCAGGAGTAGCTTCAACGACATGATGCACTGGCTAGCCGAGTGCTTAAAATCAAGCAGCGCTATGGGTTGCTACAGTGCTACGTTTAGCCGATACTTTTTTATGGATGCGAGGCATGTGCGACTAAAGAAGACCTCAGGAAAAGTATAAAACAATTCGACATGTGGTGCTAGTACCTTCGGAATTCTAGATATTAGCTGGACACAAGAGGTTACCAATGAGGAAGTCCTACAAGAAACGTGAGCTTTGCTCGTATAGTCTATAATCTTTTACATGGCCCTGCGCGGCCCTTACCGTTTAAATGCGCCTGAATTGTTGAAGGAGTTACCGCGCTCCTGTAAGTGGGGGGATTACACGCTCAGTCTGGCGTCAGTCTGGTCCATCAGCCTGGAATGATGGAAAACTGATGGTCGGAACACCCGGTATACCCGGTTACACTCTCAGTCTGGCATCAGTCTGCCATCAGTCACCTCAAACACGTCGTCCAGATAACACTTCAAAAGAGAGAATGGATTAGGTACAGAAAAAAAGCTTGTATTGCTATAATAATAGCTCTAACTGCAAAAAAACAAGTAAAACGGAAATGGTGGGTTAAATCGTGGCTACTGAGAAGAGATTTTAATACGCACTTAAACGTATTAAATGAAATAGGAGATTCTGGGGAAGAATATGACTGCGAAAATTATTATCGGATGAAAGATGTATGTTTTGGAAATGGAAATTGGAAATGGTTAAGCCATACTTGATAAAACAAGACACCTGCATGAGGAAGTCGATACCTGACAAAACGTTTACACTATCAGTCTGGCATCAGTATTTACTAGACTGACGAAAATTATTAAAATATTTAAAAATCCGTCAGTCTGGTGTCAGTCCATCAGTAAGTAGGTTAGACGCGCAGTCTGGCATCAGTATTTACCAGACTGATGACCAGACTGACGCCAGACTGAGCGTGTAACCCCCGAATAATAACATTTCTCCAGCAATGATTTCAGACACAGCCATAAAGATCATTCCAAAAATATACGTTTGGTCATTATTAGTGGTGGGGACGCTTCTCATACATTCTTACCCATCCTCCTTTAGTTAATTGCCCATTCTCATTTCTAACGCCTTTGCATTTCTATACCTGGGTTTATACGTACAATGAGACTTCCAACTCTCGAGGGGCACGTGTAAGCAATACAAATATGCACACAGTGATTAACCGGAGTTAGAATAAGATGAAATATTAATTCTAACTTCCTGTCGAGTCTGCATGTAATTGAAATGGCAAGTTTCCGTCGGACAGACACTGCAGGGATGCCTGGCGGAATCGCGTTCATTAGTTAGATGGAAGTTGGTTAACTATGAACCGAATCTGCTTGGCGATTAATGGAGATGTTAAATCGCTGACAAACTACCTCTCTCTGGTGTAATTAACGTTTTGTGCACTCTAACTGGCACGAGATATTAAGATTAAGGACCATGCTGGCCGGGCCTTGCTATGACAAACAACCAAAAACGTCTTTTGAGTGGAGGCATTGAGTGTAGGCATAGCAACCCTTCTGCGCCGGCGACATGCAGGTCAAGCTGATAGAATTGTCCGGCAAACTGATAGCAATGTATATAAGACGACATGAGGTGACATTTTCACAATAAAGAGTATAAACCTCAGAAAAATATTCGAAATGGGCGGACACGCGAAAAAATGGGCGGGGTCAATTTTGTATGGTTGAGTAATAAAAATCCAGCGTTGACGAAGCGTCAAACGCAGATTCCACGTACGCTTCCTCCGGGGACCAGGCGCATACTAAACGTTTTAACGCAGCGCTAGCACAGAATTACTATGTTTACGCAGTGGTGGTATAAAGGGGCAAACATGTTATCGGACGCGTCCCTCAGCCGCGGCTTATGGACGCGACTGAAAGGTTATCTGTGTAATGAATTTCTATTTAGCCGTCCACATTACCGGACGTCAGTCGCGGACGTGACCTTGAAACTTTGGACGTCCGATAGAGATCTGGCAAGCCGCGTTCCAAACGACTGTGCATACTGTTCAGTCGCGTCCGTAAGCCGCGGCTTACGGACGCATCCGATAATTTGATAACGCCCCTTAAGGTTGTTAATGACAATGCATATTTATCGTAACTCTCAAAGCGCTCTCACGTTTTAATTAATTGTAGTTAATCTAGGACCAATCTTCTGGCGCTCCTAAACGGTTTGCGCTCCGTGCGGCGTAAGCCAATCGACTCTGACTAACAGTCGGGGGAGTCTGGAAGCAGTACTGTTTCCTATAGAACGGGGTTTGTTGCGGACCTTACGGCGACTGCTCTTGAAACGACCATCGGCTACCCGATCCTGGGTGAACCGCCGGGCGAAGGATGCCGTGGTCCGCGATAGATTCGGTTTACACCGTTTCACCGCTTCGTTAGGGAGGGGGCCGCGCAAGCGACCTCGAACTCGTAACCAGTCGAGAGACTGGAGTAATCTGGTCGCAATTGGAAGTAAGGGCGTGAGTGTAAGCCCGCTGGGTAACATACCTGGTTATCTCGCGGATAATGCGTTGGCCTCTTACGGGCATGTGGCGGAGCTTGACGGTGGACTGTTTTGTCCAAGTCATCATCTGCATTCACTTCATGGGAGATAGAACGACCAATCGTTAAAACTTCCTGAGGTGACGGGTTCACCCATCGTAGTTGACAGCTCTATTTGCCCCATTCATTGCTCCACTGCCTCCGGCGACTGTTGCCGGTCAATTATTGCTCAAAAAATTGCCCGTGTAAATGCACCTTAAATGGTAGAGCATATTTGCTCTCAGAGCACTGTCACGTTTTAATTAATTGTAATTTATTTAGGGCCTAAATAAAAATTGTGACTAAGCACGGCACTAGAGAAATAACAAATACGCTCACCGCTTACATTGTAGGAGTAATCGCGCCTGAAAGTTTTTGAAATCAGTTTAAAGACTGAATGTCCAAGGCAATGAGCAATTTTTTGAGACTAAATTATAAATTGGTTCCTTATCGAGGGATTCGCTTAGATTTTTTTTTTAATTATTGCTTATATTTTTTTTTAAATTATGAAACGAAAGTTCTTCAGATATGGTCATTCCCAGGTATCATGTTCTTAATATGTTTCTCTAAAATCAAAACTTCCATAGAGCTAGTTTCTACTGATATTGCCAATAATTTGGGAAAACAGGAGTAATTACATCTCTGCTAACATTTTACCTCTTCAAAGTTACAAATTTTCAGTATACAGTATCCTTGGAATGTTTTCACCTCCCCCTCCTCCCTCCCACACTTTGTAAATCAATGACCAGGTAAATTTTGCGATTTATCTGGTAATCTGGTCGAATAAGTAGGTACACATATTTATTAAAAAAATCCGCATACGTCCTTTTGTCTGATTATGTGTAATCTGTCAATATGCAGAAAATATTAGTAGAGGAGCTAACCTACAGGGAAGTAATAATAATAATAATAATAAAACACTTTATTCTTAAGAAAAGGCGAGCTTATTGCCTGCAGGCAATATTTTAGAGCTAACCTATACTATTGTATGAACATTATTTGCGAGTAGACTACATAACTTAACCTATATAAAGAGTATATCAATTAAAATTAAAAGAGGATAGAAAGATATATATACCCCTTCCTATGTGAGCTAACCATTCTTGGTTAGACGCTTACAAATGCCTAAAATGGTATCTAATCAATATTGGTTAGGGCGCTCCGCGCTGTGCTAACTTTGTAATATTTATTCATTATTATCTTAATTGTTTTACGAAATAATTTTATAATGTTATAATATTTCAAATTTCAATGCGATCATTTTACAGTTATTCTTTTTACGATCCGTATAGTAGTTTAAAAGTTATGGTCGTTTTTTCTCAAGGCCATCGACTTCATGTGCAAAACTGTCCCGGGCAGAAATTTTTACCCCGCGATAAGAGGGGTTAACTCTTTGTGGGCACAGGATTTGCCACACCAAAATAATCTAACACCTATAAGGACGCTAAAGATCAAAAAGGAGGGGAATGGGAGGGAAAGGGAATTTATCTGGAAGATTTCAAATGATCTCTGAGTCTGTTTTTAAAACTTGTTATGCTTGGCGCGGTTCTCATATTTTTCGGCAAAGCATTCCAAAGACGGGCTCCATGCACGGTGGAAGAGAATGAGAAGAATTCACTTCTGTGACTAGGGATAGAGAGTAGCAGGTTGTCATTTTGATCTCAGAGGGCGTTCATGAGCCGATAGTGCAGTAAATCTGCCGGTAAGATAATTGGGAACGACGCCATCCAAGATCTTGAAAAGCATACAGAGAACTATCATGTCTCTTTTCTCCAGGGTCGACAGCCAGTGCAGCTTTTCTGAGGCCATGAATATACCAAATGCAAACATTTTGGAGAAGCTCAACTCTTAATTAAACACCTGTTCATGACCAGGAAATGTGACCAACATAGCAAAAAAATACCCTGCTGTGAGAGCTTTAGTACCTACGCTTACTTCCTGGACAAGCCTCCTACATACAAAATGTAAAGTCCGCTCTACACTTAGTCTGCGAATCGCGCGCGACTTCGCGGCGCAAACTCACCGCGAACTCGCGATGAGCGAAACAAAACTCCACACTTGCAATGGTTCGCGGTAGTTTCACATTATAGTTCGTGCGTTTGAAGGAGATGTACGTCAAATTGCGTCCCTCGTGTTATGCGCAATAGCGCACTATAATTATGACGGTCTAGGACAAGTGGGCGCGGCCAACTGGGCGCTGATAACTGGGCGCCGCCGACTGGGCTCTAGGCCAACTGGGCGTGAGCCAAGTGGGCGTGGGACAGGTGGGCGCCAAAATTATATTATGCAATATATTTACATATTTTTTTATTGTGACTGACGAGAAATATTTTTATTGCTACATTACATAAAAATTAACTAACGGTGAAACATTAACTTTGTAGCTATACTGTGATACACCCCTTTCAAAGCTAACGTTTACATGGGATTTACCATTTACATAATAAATACTTAACCCAATTGGCCGATATCGGCCACAACACGATTCAGCAACACTGTTTTAATTTTATTTTAATTTGATTTGTTTTATTTTATTATGTTTTATTATATTAATATATTTTTTATATAATGTAGCAATAAAAATATTTCTCGTCGGTCACAATAAATAAATATATAAATATATTGCATAATATAATTTTGGCGCCCACCTGTCCCACACCCAGTTGTCCCTGCGCCCAGTTGGCCTAGCGCCCGGTCGGCGGTGCCCAGTTAGCATAGCCCAGTCAGCCGCGCCCAGTTGGCCACGCCCACTTGTCCCATCCCCTAATTATGCATATATTAAAAATAACAACCAAATTCCATCATCCATTCATTATTTCATATTCAAACCAACTGAGTGTTTTTCGAGTAGGATTTTTTACTTTACTTTTACAATATCTGTAACTAGATAGCAAGGGATTCCCTTTTTTCAAAATTTCTACATGATTTTTCATTATGGCGCTAATGATGCGTCGTGATTTTTATATTTTTTCATATAATCTTTACGATTTACATCCCAAAAACGTGTTCGGTTTAGTAGTATTCAATAAATTGCAGCTAAAATTGCTTTATCCAGTTTAGGGTAATTTTGTAGGAAATCTCAGCAACATATTAATTAGGAACAGACACAACTACAGTCTATAAGCGCTCTCACTAAGTTCTCGCATCGCGGTCCCTTTGTCGCGGGACAGAAAACCAACAAAAATCAAAGAACAGGGCGTGAAGCCGCAAAGAATATGCGATACGGCTCTACACTACGCGTTCGCGCTTCGCTTCGCAGCTTCGCGCGCGATTCGTAGACTAAGTGTAGAGCGGCCATTTGAAAGTGAGAAAAATATCAAAGCATGAAAAGTCTGACAGTTGTATAACAATAAATTTTAAATTGATCAAAAGAAACCGCATGTCTGTTTGATTTTATGGAATAAAATTATTCAGGATATTTCTAAAAAAAAAACCCCTCCTAGAAAGATTTTTAGAGTGCATTATGGTGGTTTTGATAGCGGGCGTATCTCAGAAATGCATTTCTTGGTATAACACCTTTGTCAGACGGTTGACGATTTAGCCTCTGCAAACATTATCAAATTGGAACCACAGTACTACGTAATTCAATATAACAAATTAAAACGGTAAACGACGATTGAAAACGTTTATTAAATTCACTGTTTTGTTTATTATACAAAATATACTAAAAAACTAAGTTATCACGATAATGAGAAAAATCACATAAAAAATATGCAGCTTTACCTTTCTTTTTATAAGGTTAGATAACAATACTTCCCTCAGAAATTTTTAAATTTTATCTTATCCCTAAGCTTATAAAAAATGGAAGGAATATTAAAATTGACAAACTCTTACAAAAATATTTGAACAATCTTCACACGATTTAATATTGTCACTTAGAAGTTATTTTGACACCATCTCAAAAAACCAATTTTTATAATCAGGGCAGTGTTTATAATATATTTTTTTACAAAATTTATCTACACAAAAATCTCCAACAAAAAACCTTATTTCATAGAAATAAGCCATTGCAATTCGATTACATTTTCGATATTCAGTATGTTTTTCGCAACAGAAAAACAAACCGATTTCACAATAAATATTTGAAAATATAAATAGCTTACATATTTATTTATTAAAATTTGTGAAAATATCTTGCGTTTTATTGGAGTTACTATTTTTTAAAATTACTGTAGTTAAAGAAAAAACTATTATAAAAATATATGCCGAAGTAAAGTTTGTTAATGGAATGTACTTGAATACAAAAGGAAACGCTATTTGCTACAATACGCATCAATAAATATCATTGTGGCGTTAAAACCAATTTCTTTTAAAAGGTTAATGATATTTTTACATTAAAACTATGGAGCCGGTGTAGGAACTTGTATGCAAACTCAACTGCTGAGCGAAGGTCTCAGAGGCAGGGAACCTTCCACCCAGAAATTGTGTCGTTGCAGCATGGTTTCCCATAAGGTGACCTCCTTGCCAATACTGTCCATCCAGTCCACCGCTGAGCCTCCATATATACCTAGAACAAGATACATCAAATAATTTACGAAAAAACTGTACGTATCAGCATCGATTATAGAGTATGCTCAGCGTCGTACTACAATTTTACTGTAAAAAGCAATGTGTAGATAGCACTCATAGTTTCAAAATTTGATTAACCGGTCGGAAACCAGCCTTCGCGCGCAAAAATCTGCGCTGCAACTTTTTGGTCCATTTTGTATATAAATACTAACAATATCGTTTTTTCATGTTTTTTTTAAGGTTTATTACTTTATTCATTTAGTTTTTGCACATTTAGCCCCCTTGTTATCAATGTTATAAGTATCTCCGTCAACCACTGGAACAACACGCAACGGTTGAATCATTCCAAAGCGCTAATTAAGGCTTACGACCATAAGACGGCCCCTGAGGTCTTATCGCTAAATAGGAACAATCTACGCATACTGGTGAGGGCGCTCACGGGGATTGTGGCCTGAAACACATGTTCAACCTCAAGCTCAGAGACACAAAACTGTGCAGGTTCTGTCAAGGAGCAGAGGAAACTCCATCTGGTGTTTGTATGTATGCGTGTAACATGTTTGTAAAGGTGTGTCAAGTTATTGCATTAGATCAAGAGAAATTAAATGCAATTCCGTTAATTTTATCCCGAAGGAAAATGGTGACCCAGCCGGGAATCGAACCCGGGACCTTATAATGTAAGATCAGGCGACCTAACCGCTATGCCACCGGGAATACCCTTGCTTTATTGATTATTATATTTTAACAAATAGTGGGAAGCGTTTGACTTTTACGAATTGAAAATTCATAACATTTCATACATTCTAGCGCGTAAGCAAAAAAAAATTAATATATTTACCTGTTCCTAGAGAAAATCTGATGCCACCCATAAAATCGTTGCTGCTAAACCTATCTCGGTCCCAAACGCTTAACTCCAAGGCACGAGTACGTAGCTCGCTGGCTGAAATTCCTCCATATGAGAAACAATGCTCCCATTTCGGGTTCAACGACCGACGTACCACAACTGTCTTTTGCTTAGCTGCACGACTTCTTTCAGGAAGCAGATAGCTGTAAATTACAAACATAATAGGAAGATAAAAAAATGCCCACACATTTCTCACTACAAAGTTACCTTAAAATCCTCTGAACTTGCCATAAAAAAAAATAATAGAAATTACTGATAGAATATCTGGACTATGCAAATTTTTAAGAGGTGCCTCGGGTGATGGCTCGGTAACCGGCAGTAGGTATAAGTATTAAAATAATTACAGAATGCCAACTGCCATCTACTGGCGAGCACCAGAGGCACGCTATTTTTATCCCGCTGACTGAATCATGACTAATTGACAACAGTTTCAAAATATTCCAATGTCCATGCAAATGTATAATATTAAAATTCTGAATATTTTTAAAATCTAACTCTACAATACAATTATTGTATGTTTGCAAAAAACAGTGACTTTTTATAATTATAATAGTATTGTTTTTCTTAAAATCTCTTTTTCTATACCAACCTTTTGCAGAATGCGTCGGCCAGTCCGTTTGACTTGTTGGCACATAAGTTTTTCGCCTCTTTGACTAGAACGTGCAGCGTTCCTTTCGCTCGTAGATTATTCACGTTTACGTGATCAGGCAACTCGAATTTGAGCGCGACTATTAGGTCTCCTTTGGTGCCTTGGTTATCGTCAAAGAGTTCAGTCTGGAATACGAAAATATTGTTTAATACAGCGTTTCTGTTTAAAACTACTGGGATAAACGTATGACAGGTTGTCTGGCAGCAAATATAAGGTGGCGCAAAATTATTCACCCTACCGGAAGATGTTATAATTTTTAGAAAAGACATCTTACGTCAATCATATTTGACATTTGTGAACTAGACAGCTGCAATATAAAAACGGACTCCAAAGAAATTGTAAACGTCCAAATAAAGATTTCCATCACTCAAAATATTTTTTTTATTTAGTAAAAAAGTTATTCAAAGACAACATTGGATGATTAATTTTGCACCACCTTGTAGCATGTGTTAATCGCGGTTAAAGTGCAATGGCAGTTCGTGGATCGGAAGAGGTTATAAACAAGGAAATTACCTACAAAACATTTTATAACAATATTAAAACCATGGGAGCTACTAAGATGAGAGGATGAGGCAATGTGTCCCCCGAGCATACAAAGCATGCCTTTTAATTTTTAACTTCCCCCCCACCCACTGGCTCACCAAAAACAAAAAATGTTTTTTTTTATCAATTTAAGCTACGTCCTTTAAAACCATTCAAATCTACTTTAAACCCGATTCCAAATATCAGGAGTTCATCCAAACTTCTCGGTCCACAAAAAGGGGCTACCCTGAAAAAGCCGGAGTAAACTCTGCCAATGCCTGTATCCTGCAGTAAGTTAACAGTTGGGGTCTAACATGGGTCGGGGAACACCTTGGGCGGCCCTGAACGGTTGAGCCCTGATCGGTTTGCTAGTAGTATGTGCTCAACCCGCGAATGGAGTCTGGAAACGTATGTTTCGTAAGAAGCGAGTGTAGATGTTGACCTAGCATCACCTACACTTAGAAACGATTTGTTGGTCACACGGACGGGCAAAGGACGCCTCGAATCTGCAATAAATTTGAGTACGATTACCGCTACCGAATTACCGCAAATGTCAAGTGCAAACAACTTCAAATCCGTGAACCGACGAAAGATGAAATTCGTCAAAATCTGGTAGCCAGGGCGAGAGGATGCATGGGTGGTATTTACCAGTGCCTCGCGGTTAAGTTAGGCATGTGACTTAACCGCGATTGCCTTTGGCCACCTATGTCTTTGCGTTCTTTACAGGGAGAAAGAAAGAAAACAGTGTTTACAACTTCCTGGGGTGCTTGCCATCATAATATTGCCTATTTTTTGGTGGGACTATTTATTTTTCTGTTATGTCTCATATCACTTGCGTTTGAAAGATCAATTAAACAAAAGCTGCAATCCACACATGCTTTCTATAAGGTGGGTGATTTTTTTTGAGCATGCCAATCTTTCAAATGGGAATAACAGTAATATGTAACTTTCAGGTACCTCATTTTAGTTCTTATTGTTTAATAATAATATTATGAATTTAATATTTAATATGTAGATTACAATGTGTAACGTAACATACCTGCTCATACACATACATTGTTTTTTCCAATTTTGTTTTGATACTTTCTATTGTGTGATTATTTTTTGTATAAAGTGGCTAAGATGGCTATTAATAATCTTTTAATAATTATCTATTTTATATGTATACTAATAATGTACATGGATTCAGCTCTATTTTTTTTTATTTTATTTGTCTGCCGTGTAAAGCCGACTTAAGTCAACGCTATTGTCGAATTAATGTTTATGCTTTAATAGTTTTATATCTACATATTAATATATTACTAGCAACTGACGAATTCTATTCTGCGATAATTAGCTTTAATTCATAATTCATGCTTTTATTGTATAATCTGAATGAATAAATTGAATACTGAAATACTGAATTTTGAATACTGAATACTGTGAGCCAAATTGAAGGATTACTGGGCCTGCTAGAACAGTGCAGATACTGGTAGAAAAATGTATTGACTAGAGTGGCTCCGAAAAATAATGATCATAATAATCTCTTTATTTGTACTTAAAAATAAAAACAAAAACAAAAAGGTGAGCTTATTGCTATATGGCAATATCTTGCAAATAACCTAATCACAAAGCAGTGGTACATGTGCGCATTGTGGAAATAAAAAATATCCATAAAATAAATTAATAGTTTAAAAAAAAACACTAAAAACACGCTTTTATAAATGCAAGTAAAAACCAAAAAAGGTTTGTTATAACCTTGAAACCTGATCGTGTTCAAAGTCCATTACGTGACCTTTCTCGAAGCGGGGCGACCGGATTTGGCAGCAGGCGAGGAGTGACCGTTCTGTTAGTACTTCTTTGTTATTTTTTACCGCTGGCCTACCTTAGAATGATGCCACAAGGTTGACTCTTAGGATTGTGGCTGCACTAAGCACTGCATTTACTACTGTACGATTAAAACAATTAACTCACCCTTTCTTGTAGTGTGTACCACTGTGGTTGAGTATCGTCAAACGTCCTATTGCCTAATGGCAATCGCACTTCACCAAGGAAGTCGTTCCTGCCGAGGAGATCAGCATGCCACACGCTGAGCCATAATGTTCTACTGGCCAAGGCAGCCAGAGGAGCACTAAATCTAAGAGTTTCATCCCAAACCGGTTGTAAGGTTCCTTTCCTTACGCGAGTCTTACGTTTCCCGCCTTTTGACTTGTCAGGCAAGAGGTAAACCTGAAATCAATAACAAAAAATGTGTAATGTTATCGTAGACGTAAAGTATTTTCTGAAGCATCTTATTTGTTTGCTGGTTTTAGTAGCATTGGCCAAGAATACATAAACAAATTTTCTGAATGTTTAAAAAAGCACTTGATGTGTGATTCTATCATTTATCATTTTGAGATATTTAATTCTCGGACTAATAAGTCTGGCAATAACATGTGGCATCTCTCTCTGGCAGTTATGAATTATGACATGATTTCAATCGTTCGGCTGGCCTCTTACGTCAATGCTAGATGGAATGTGTTTTGTTTTCCCAGAGTTTAACATAAATAGGTTTAAAACCAACAAGGTTTCAATTTCAGCCATTGTGATGTTAATGTGAACACATTCTCTTAAGTAAAATCGGAACCAAGCTCACAAAGCGTATTTATGTATATAGTAAACCATCCTGGGCCCAGAAGGTTTCCTTGAGGAACGCCATATATTCGCTTGCAATTGACTTTAACAGATGAGGTTAACAGTTTCTTTTTTATATTTTTTTAGATAATCTAAAGACTGATTCAAAGAGAAGCCATTGATACCATATCCCAGTATATTTTTGTAAAGTATTTTATGGGATAAAGTATCAAAGGCCTTGACAATCTACATTAGGAAAAATCAGCACGAAATTCAGGACCATTCAGCCCATCCTAGTCATTAGTATTTTTCTTGCAAGATTATCATGCATGTCTCGAAACAAGCTCTATTTCCGCTGGTTAGATAAAAATCTAATGTGTATTCTACGTGGACTCCTTTTTTCATTTTGATTCATACGAGAGAGAGACGCTTACTGTCCTTGGAATTGGCCATGTAGTCTTCAAACACCTATGTTTGCGTATATATGAATAAAATTAAATATGCTAAGCCAAATATTACCAAATAATGATGTCAACACCAAGAAGTGTCAAACACTTTGTCAATTGACAGCATGCGAATAACTAAATTACTAGAAATAAGTACTTTAATTCGCAGTAAGCAAATACAGTTAAAGATTAAATCATTTTTAGCATGTGTTTACTCGGGATGATTCATGTATACTAGATTCATACATCGATATATAAGGCCCTTATATATCGATGGGTTCATAAATGACTGCGCAGAGCAGTCTTCTAAAATCATACAGTTGATAGATCGGTTTTGTTCGCAACGTATGCAACATACTCTGATTTAGTTCTTATTTGTGATTACAATATCACTGTGCCTATTGTGTTATAAATACGCAAAGAAAGTGTTTATATGTACCGGATAACTTCTGGTACGTGTGTAAAGATTCGACGTTTAAGAAACAAATACGTATTTTGACTAATTTACACTAATTTAGCATTTCTTTAAAAATTCACCTGTGCTGATGGAGAAAACCAAACTAAATATTTGAATTCATCATTAAAATACTATAAGAATAACATATTCTATGTTCAGTTCAGTTTAGTTTATTTCCGTAATTATTTTTACATGCGAAAGCAAACTCTCTATATTTACAAAATTGTGCAATTTTTATTAATACATATGTATGTACAAAGTTTAAAAATGTACAATATTTAGCATAAAAACAAAATGCCTATACTTAATATTTAATAACTAATTCATTGAACATTCTTCAAAGAATTAAGCTTATGGAATAATAACATCCGAATAGTAGATACTTCTTCAGTTTATCTTTGAACATTTGTACTGATTTGGATAGTCTATGTGCCAAAAAAAAGTTATTTTGTTCCTCGGTGTTATTATTGCTTTAGACACATTTCACAATTTTGAAGATAAATTTATTAATGAGGATAAATAAGGATTGATTCATAAATGAGGCAATTATTCTTTCTAATTTGGCTACGACTGCAACTTTTTGTGATAACTTACCTTAACATAAGGATCAGACTTATTTCGCTTAGTGTCGACAGGGGCTAGGTCTTGGCACCTCTTGACGACCACATCCAGAGACCCCAACCGGTAGTTATAGAGCAGGGCGAACTGGACAGCTCCACGAACCACAACTGTTCCTCGTACTCCTTCGCCGGCTCCAGAGTATACTGAGGCCAGTGATTCGCACCGTGCCTGTAATGATAAGTGAGCAATTAGAGGAAAATGAATCAAAAAGAATACCTAAACCACTACTGGATGGACGATCAGCCTAAAAATCCACATCTACGACATTTTAGGTTACAAATGACCTAAGATTAATACCATTGTTTATATAGCTTATTAGATTGCTCAACGTCGTACTACAATTCGGCAACCAGGATTTTCCTACGAAACGCAACGTGTGGATAGCACTCATAGTTTCAATCATTCGTAGTATGTATAACAGTATGGCGGCGCACTGTAGATGGCGCTCTAAACATGCCTATTCGGTATAAAATAATAATATAATATACCAATTTTTAAATCACAGCTCTTATTATTTTAGTATTATTTACATAAAAATGTCAATTTTTAATTTGGCATACCTACAGGTTTCATATAATGAGAAGTATTCTTAAGATCTTGTTTTAAGCCAGTTCATACTTCGTTTCGGTCTCTTTTGCAATATTTCAGATGCTGACTCACTATCATTCATACCCCTAAATTTCTTGCAAATGGTCTGTATGTCGGCTTTTGTTGCTTCAAAATTAACAATGTTCAAAACGTTAATAATGAGGCTCTTCGTTTTTTGCTCAACCTTCAGTTAAGAGGCATATTATTTAGGTAAGCCATATAGTTTCGGGTGCTGTACGTTGCTTGTATATAGCTTACATATACCTAAAACACATAAGGATAATGTCTCATTGTGACTGATTGTAAGCCAACTGATCGACAGCCCCACATATCCTCCGTCGAAAAATTTTACTGGTGTCCTCCAACCGCTTACGGGTAAAAAGACGTCTTACATGAAAGACTCACGGCATTTCGTAAGCATTGTAAAAAGCTTAAAACTGGCTGAAGACGAAATAATGGTGAGCTTTGACGTCAAGTCTCTCTTTACGTATTTGCCCATTTCGGAGACAAACTAAGGGCTGAGGATATCTCGATTAGATACGCCGCCATGCTTAAACATTGTCTGACATCATGCTACTTTCTGTGGAGTGGCGATTATTATAAACAAATCGATTGCGTAGCAATGGGATGCCCTGTATCGCCGATTGTTAGCGACTTATACATGGAATATTTTGAGGAAATAGCCATCAAAACCTGTTAATTTATACGTATTCTCTGGCATCGCTGTGTGGACCACACCTTCTGCATCCTGAAGGGTGCAGAAGGTGTCGTCAATATGCGAACGTTGGAAGAATACCTGGGTCATCTAAACTCCATACACCCAAAAATTAGATTAACTTATGAATTGTAGGTAGGCTTCCTGGCTTTTTTGGATATCAAAGTGACGAGGAGAAGTGGCTATACATACTCTCGGACATACAATATATCTGAATCCCATGGCATACATACTGATTGATGGGATGCCAGCTCACATGCCAGCTCACATGCCATGCCAGCTCACACCATCTACATTCAGTGCAAACGTCGCTCGTGAATCGAGCACGCGATCTATGTGACACTGAGCATTTTCGGCAGGAGATGGAACATTTCAATGATGTCCTTAGAAAAAATGGTTACGGAAAATATCACGAAACACTTCTCTGATAACACAGCTAATAATCAAACTTCTTCAATTCTAAAGATTATTGTTAGTACAAAAACCGTAAAATTAAACTATTTATTGGCAAAATAGTAAATAGAAGCTTACATGAGGTTTATATAGCTTTGTTATATTTAAATTGTTGTAATCTGCGAGTTTTTACGAAGCTCGTTTTAAGGCCGACTTACAGTTTATTACAAGCTTTCTCTTAAATTGCAATGTTCTTTATTTTAACTTGCAGTTTTAAGTTCAGTGACAATGCAATATTATGGTACGATGAAGCTGATTTGATGTTGGAGAGGGAAGATAGCCACTGGAACTCCCTGATGGAAAGTGCTAAGATAGTCGAGGTTGGGCTAGTTTGTTTTTGTCATCATGAGTACTTTCCATTACATAAGACGACGAGTCTGAATATGGAGCCGGGATATTGCCAATGGAACTCCGTGATGGAATGTAAAACTTGTTTATAATTTTTTTTTACTTTTATTTCTTATTTTTCATTTTTCTTGTCTTTGTCCTGTTGTCTGATTTAGCTCGTTCTTACTATAAATTTCATGCGCTGATTTTAATATTTATGGTACAGATAGGTTATAAAATATTAAATAAACAGATTTTAATAATATTACCTGTAAGCCGCTCCGATTGTGCATAGCTACGAGTCTACCAATGTCATCTTCGTGATCCTGAGATCCTGAATTGTTGAGACTGTGACCGGAAGGAATAGGTGATGAGGATCGAAGAGTACCTGGTGAGTTGATTCCAGAGTAGAGATCAGATGAGCAGATATCATCTGAAACAAGAAGAGAGCGTCGTTATAGAATTGCTAGTCATATTCACAGATATAATAAAGATTATGTCTAACATAAATGATTGGAACAAAACAGAACAACGGCGGTTTGTGAAACAAAAGTCTAATTTAATAAACCACATAACACAAAAGGAACCTATAAACCAATGGTGCTTAAACTTGAACTGCTGGCGATCTACCTCAATATTGTTAAACTCCGATCGATCGACTCTGACAGACTGCAAGTATGTGTGATGCAGGATTGTCGTCTAGGTAGGTAAGGTGTAACATAGCGCAGGTATAAGTATATAGCGACGTTGCAGAATTTCATGGCCATGAATCCACGTAGAATTATTAGAATCGAGAGAAATTAGTTTTCCGCAATATGTTTTTTTTTTCAAGATAGGAGTAATCTGCTCTAAAAAGTCAAGAAAAAACCCATACTTATTTAAAATTGCAAGTTTATTGGTTCTTACCAAACAAACGAGTTATAGTTTCTAAACTTAAGAATGACTTTGGATGTTGAAGCGTGGCACTGCATATCCTCATGATACTTTTCATAAGATGGTACGTAATTGCCGAGTGCTAATCGCAAGCATGTTGACATGTGTTCGTCAGTTAGTCGATTGCGATATTTTGACTTAATTATCTTCATTCAGAAAAGCAGACTCGTACAAATAAGTTTACCCAAACTTTGCCGTCAACTAAAGGCCGATTTGTCTTAGATTCGGATAGATATTTTCAGATATATAAGACCAGAATTTTGTATCAGATGCTGTGGCTCTGATATATATGTATATATGATATAATCTGCACTACCTCATATTCAACAGAAGATGAGTCAATGTTAAACTAACTTGCTATTTCAGTAGCTTATTCCGCAATGTTTTTACACGAATAAGGATAACTCATAAAATATGCGATATTTGCCAATTTCCTAAAATCATAAAAACGTCTTTCTCGAGATCGACTCAAAAAGCACTCGCGATCGACCGTTTGAGCACCACTAATAAACTAAAATGATTGAAGAGTTTTATTTAAAAAAATGGATATAAAAGTGAAACGACACCTAGCTTCGCAACTATCATATCTGAAGTTGTATGGGTGAGTTATGGAATATCCAAAAGTGTAACCCTAGAGACACAAAATTGTGAATCGATGAATTGTAATCTTAACCTTTTCAACTGCGGTTTAAATATATAATAATTTGGTTACTATGGCCACATACATTTCTCTATTAAGTTAAAACGTATTATTTATATTAATTTATTATTTGTGTACGTGTATGTATGTATATATGTATGTATGTTATATATCATCATATATCTTAAATACAACTACATAACCTATCCCTTTCCCCTTACTTAAACCTGTTTTTTTCATAGCTCATTGCGCTGTAACAAAAGATTTAGTTTAATTGTGAAAACTTTTAATTGGCCTTAGATTTGTATAATCTGTAAGTTTTCAGAAAAATAAAAATAAATAAATAAAAGTTACCCTATCATAATCTCCAGCAGGTAAGCCTAGGGCTTGGCTGGATTTTATACAAAAGTTGCCCTATCATAATCCCCAGCAGGTAAGCCTAGGGCTTTTATAGATAGTTAAATAAACAAAGAAGTAAAAAAAATAAAAATATATAGGAGACTTCTTCTAGCTAAAGACACTTTTATGAGTTTTTGACCAAAAAGTTTTACGTCAATGAAATGATTTTAAATGACGTTTCGCTTGTTTCGTATCGACGGTTTACAAAATGAGGTGTTCCAGTTGAACCTGCTGACGCGCTGTGATGGTTTTACGGAAGCTGTATTCTATAATTAGTATTTAATCGAGTTCCACAGCTATTAACAGAGCGTGAAGCGAAAACAAGGCGGGCCTCTGCAGAGCGATTGCAGGCCCAAGCAGCCTATCATGGAAAAATCTCCGCGAGCGCGATTTATGATTACAAACTTTCCGCGTTTGGAGATATTTCAGATCGTGCGTGTTGGTAGAAAGCACGGTATTACACCCTAAACACTCTAGGATAGGTAGAGATGAGAACAAGTAAATATATTAAAAAGAATAAAAAACACGACTGCATTTACAAAAACTTTTGTATTTATAACTAGCTGACCCGTGCCCACTTCGTTGGGCGGTAAAACTCTTTACTTGTGATGAAATTATTAGTGTGGTTCGGTTAGTACTTAGTGCTATGATTTATTTTCTGACTGCCAAAAGAAGGGTGATATTTTTACTGCATATGTATGTATGTATTTGCATGCCAATTTGACTATATTACCGTTACTTGAGACGATAAATTTACTTATTTTGATAAGAATTCATAATTGTTGATAATATGACCAATTAACATGACCTAACGATTTAAATTATTTTTTTATTATAAATTACTACTTTTTGTGACTTAAATATAAAAGTTAGACATATGCTGTCGCTGACTTTGTTGTAGGCATTATCAAGCTCTACAACTTTTATCTAGAACTTAATCATGTATCTCTCATCGTTAAGGCAGAGTTAGTTAGAAACGTTTTCGTTCGACCGTAATTTCTCCGACTTACTTTGCAAATCCGACTACCACGAAAAAGTCTTGTCATTTTTCGGATTAATATATAGCCTATGACACTCACAAATAACGTGGCTTTCTATTGGTAAAAGAATCTTCAAAATAGGTTCAGTAGATCCAAAGATTACTTCCTACAACCTCACAAACTTTACCTCTTTATAATATTAGTATAGATTATTTTCATTATGGTTTTTTTTTAGAAATATTTGTGGTTTATGCATTTATCCATATAGATGAATCCAACCTTCCGATTTCCTACACAGTATCTTGTGGCACATCTTTATCCTAACGTGGACATAGTAGATTTGAAAAACGATAAAGTGTCTGACAAAAGTCGAATACTCTTGGGACGAGCAACTTATAGATTACAGAAACTGGGATTACACATTTGAGAAAGCCAACGAGGGCATGGAAATTGTTAAAAATTGGCTAGGAAACTTTATATTGACGCTTAATGTTGGCAAAACCAAATACATGCCATTTAGTATAAACACCAGAGGTCAACCCACTATTAATAAAACTATTGTAGTACACGAATGCGATAGCGTAGAGTCTTGTAACTGTCAGCCTCTACAAAGTATATCTTGGAAATATCTAGGCATCACTCTAGATTGCTTTCTCCGTTGGGACTCTCATATGCATAACGTGGCTACGAAGGTGCGAATCCTTGGATATGTTTTCAAAGAACTGAGGAATATTCTGGATTCCAAAACACTAAAAACTGTTTATTGTGCTTTATGTGATCCGCTTATTACTTACGGAATAATTGGATGGGGTGGATGTGGTAAAACCCTGCTAGAGCCATTGCGAGTTGCGCAGAAATTTATATTAAAAATTATTCTACGTAGACCATATCGCCATCCCACTAATGAACTTTATAAAGAACTTCCCTCTTAAAACTATTTTCGGACAATAACTCAAATTTAGGAATAATTCAGAACCGAAGACCAACGAGACAAGTTATACAAAATAGCCTTATAATACCCAGAATGAAAACACCATTTGGATAAAGACATTACTCTTTCATTGCGCCGAGATTTTACAATCTGATCAATATGGAAATTAAAATTAATTTGATATTTAGAGAATTTAAAAATAAATTAAAGAAATGGTTATCGAATCATGAGAGACTAACCATACATCAAATGTTAGAAATAATAGTTTAATAAAACTTAGGTGCACAAATTTAAACATATTTTTAAACATGTATGTTGAATATATTTTAACATTGAACTAACTATCAAAAATTATTTGACTTTGATATTGAGTTGTTATATATTATTTTGACAATGAATTGTACTTTTTTTGACTAGATATTTTTATATTAAATCCTTTATTACTTAACATATATTAAATATTAATGACTGTTTCTTTCTTTTCTCACATATAACTTTATTTATATTATTTAATCGAATTTTATATTATTGCCGATTAGATAATGGCATTGCATTTTATTTATTATATTATCTTTTAATATTTTTCATTATTTTTTTTTTTTGAAGACCACATTTTAGGGCAATTTAGTGTTATTAGCTTTTTACTAAAACTTGTACATTTGTAAGCAATCAAGCAAACTTGATTGTAATATTAGAGTCCTGTCCACCCTAGAACGGGCTAGTCCCAGTTGGGTGACAGAATCAAATAAGCAAAAGGTTAAGGTTTTGCCATTCGGTTCCTGTTATTTTTGTACGCAAATCAACGTTTTATAGTAATTTATTATTAAATAAATAAGTAGAGTAGGTACACAGTGGGCTCGATTGCGTTTCTTCGTGAACTAAAATCGGAAATTAGTCCGTATGAATGAGACAGGGCAATACGCTAGAGCGGAGTGTGAGATGACCGGTTGTCACTTTTTCGCATTAAAACTGCCCGCCAAGGTCAAATCTTACACCGCACGAAATATGCTCGAATTTATTCGGACGAGTATAAGTTCGGCAGGTAGTATTTATCGACGATCGTTCGTTTCATATTCCGCTCTAACGTATTGCTCTGTCTCGTTCGCTTGGACTAATTATAGTTTTAGTTCACAAAGAAACGCAATCAGTCTCAGTAAGCTAAACAAATAAATATATTAAAAAGAATAAAAAAACACAACTGCTGTTACAGAAAGTGAACTATTGCATTTATAATTATTTGTTTTGCGGTTTTTCAATGATTTTTTTGTAGTTTACGTATGTATTACCTATATATATACGTATATATTTTATCTATATAATATAATATAGATAGATGTATATTTCCGGGATGTACTCAATCAGACCTTTAATTTGACACTAAACACCTACGATATATTTATGTTAATTTATTGAAATTTAGTCATTTGAACATTTATACGACTACTTACTTGATATTTTAACAGTTAAGGCACCCTATGACACTCGGGACGACATAACGATTCTAACAATACCGCACACTTAAAAATCGGTTTAAGCGTTTAGAAGTTATGGTGGAATAAAGAAACGGAAAATATACATAGATGAACCCTTAACACATTATACTCCTTTTTTGACGGACAGTCTTGTAAAAAGAAAAGAAGATCGTCATAAATCCTCCATACATACGTAATTTTTGTTAGATTGTCATAAAAATATATATTTTTTTAAACGGGTTAACGTTGTAATGTTGTAATTAATCGATTCCAGCAATATTGCAATCAACGTCATTAATTGGAAAGCTTGTTCCATCTCGAACGCGTCGGATAATTTGTATGTAATATCCAATCATCTGCAAAGTCGTCGCAGATAATCCTAAGTTTATCCACAACCATCTATGTGCGTACTTACGCTTATATCTTTCAATTTCGCTGCGAGTTGATGTGAAAGCTGTTCACTTAACTTTGGGGTCAAGATGCCAGTATGGTTACGCTTTTTGTGATGAAAAAAAAGATTATGTCGTTCTAATAATATGAAAGTAAGTCATACATAAATAACTTAAAAAATGAAAACATTTTTTAAAAGTATGAAATACGCGTTCATTACCTACTATTAATTATCAAATGGTGGAAACACAACTATTCTAACGGCTTAATATTTCGTCGTGTATAAATATTATTATTTTATATGCTTTGAGATTATTTTTTGGTTCACCTATATACGTTTTCCGTTTCGTTATTCCACCATAACTTCTAAACACTTGAACCGATTTATAAGTGTGTGGTAATTTTAGAATCGTTGTCATCCCGTGTCTCATAGGGTACCTTAACTGTTTAAATATTAAGTAAGTAGTCCTCTAAATGTCCAATTGTCAATAAATTTACATAAATATATCGTATTTAGTGTCAAATGAAAGGTCTGATTGAGTACATTCTGGAAATATACATCTATCTATATAGATACATTCTACTTGGACTGGTAAGAAGTACTGGGCTACTAGCTGACCGCTGACCTAACCACAAAGTGGATAGTTAGAAAAGATCTTATAGATCTAGGTGACATCAAGGGCTAGAAACAAGCCCCCCACTCCGTTACTACTACTACCACTACTACTGTATAGCATAGATTGCGTTGCACCAGATTGCGTCAGCATAGCTGACACAGTCTGGTGAGCAAACCGCCCAGTTCCGCTCTAGGTGGTCCCCCGAATCCGCACTTCTAACCCTAAATGCCACCGACAGCAATTTTCAGCCGCAGGCAGGAGTCACAGCTGTCCTGACAGGGAGTAATGACAGGGCAGAAGGACCCCGGAGTATAATTTATAAAGCATCCATACTATTGACCCAAAATCGGCTGATTTCGGGTCTATAGTATGGATGCATATTGCTGAAGCCGTGTGAAATGGATTGCCAATTTTGGAAACCTTTACCAGGATATGGACAAAAGCATAGAAGATAATGCCTCCTTAGAGTATATCGGTGCGTAGATTAGCTCAAGAGAATTCCTAGCTGGTTCGGTTGTCGTACACACGATCTCATCTAATCTAATTAAGTACGTACTCTCCCAAGCAGCATCATCCGGCTTCGACAAGGGTATCTCAATGGAGCTAATGTCGCAGGAGAAGCCGTCGGATATGATCAGACCGCGCCGCCTGGACAGAGTGCCGTCGTAAGAGTACTCGAGCATTCTGAGGAAGTTATCGCGACAGTTGATAATGTCTTCGAGAAAATTGGGGCGATCGGACGAGCGCATGGTGCTCGTTCGGCTCAGAGACTTGAAGGCATCTCCATCGCCGCAACCTTTACCGGTTTTAGGTTCCGATACTATTGCAGGACTAGATCTCTCGTACTGGACCAAAGCAAACGCGGCGTCCACGTCGTCCTCCACGCTCTCCGACGAGGCGCCGCAGCACGAGAAGCAAAAGCAGCTGTTCCGCTTCTTCTTCACCTGGCTCCTGGTCTTTTCCACCTTGGTGAAGAGCTGCGCCGGTCTGACGCCGTCGAAGTCATCGTCCGTGACGGAATGTACCTCGTTGTAGAACGTGGAATACTTGTCCTGTCGCTTAGAACTTAGAAGGTTCGGCATCTTTCCGACGCGCACAGACTGACGAAGCACCGTGTAGCCACATTTCTTTCGCGATCGCCAAAGCAACACTGGAATTGCTCTACGTCTAACCTTTGGCTCCTGCCGTGAAGTAAATATATTACAATTGAAGGCGAATACTACAACGGTTACACACCATGCGTCGTCAGTATAAACGTTTTCCTTTATTTCTTCTTCTGGTGCCATATCCGACAATTACATCTTTGTTGTCTGCAGCTCATAACAGGAATGTTCTTCTTGGTCCCGGACCTCTTCTTCCGTTATGCCTAACGAGATGCAATATGTTGTATCGTTCTGGATGTCGTATGACATATTGTTAACGTAATTTTAGCATTCTCGATGTTTGGGTTTTTCTGTCTTCGCCTTCGAATTCGAATGTTGAACAATCCTCGTATCGAAAGCGTCGCTGCTTTTAATGGCCTTACTGGGTTACCATTTTCCGTTGGGATCAAATTAACGGAATTGCATTTTCAATTCTGTCGATCGAATGCAATAACAAGACAAACACTTACAGACATGTTACACGCACACATACATATAACACGTCATAGTAGGGTTGGTTGTAAGAGATTGTCATACTATTATTTATTTTCATACTATTAGGTTCAAATAGTATTCAAGGGCATTACAGGTGAATCCAATTCGCCCTTGAATATTAAAGCTAGAGTGTAAGTCTAAAAATAAATGACTACATAAGTAAATTAATGCTAACATTGAACAAGAAAAAAAAACATAAAAATATAAAACTAAATAAAAGACAGATTATGATAAACATGAGATAGCAGGGAGTTGCCTTTTTAGCTGCCAAAGGGATGTACAAAAGATATCTATTTCTGTGGGTAAGGAATTAAGAAGAGCTATAACCCTTCCCACTGGCCTGTCTACAAAAATATTTGTACGGTGGTACGGCACATTAAACAATAGATGCGATCTCCTCGCTGTGTAATTTACCGGTACGTACAATTCAAACTTACATAGTATCTCTGGCAAATAAATCGTTCCTTGAACTAGTTTATATGCAAATATAATTAGTGAAATATATCGACGAGTTTCAAGACTGTTGTATCCTACCATTCCTAGCACAAAATCGGACGGAAATAAGTATGGATAAATATTGTATTTTCTGTAATAAATATATCTTAAAAATTTTCTTTGAATACGCTCTACCATCTGAATGTATTTGTTTTCACTTGTACACCAGATGACCGAGTTATATTCAAGTATGCTACGGACTAAACAATTATATAGTAGAAACATTACATGAATATTATTAAACTGTTTGCATATGCGAATAACAAAACCGACCATTTTGCTAGCACGATTGCAAATATCTGTAATGTGTGCACGGAAATTCAACTGCGTATCAAATGTAATTCCCAGGTCCCTCACCTCGGTTGACCTTTTTAAAATTGACCCGTTTATTGTGTATGGGAAAAAGCAAGGTGTTTTCTTCTTAGTGATGGTTAAAACAGAGCACTTGTTAGTGTTGAATTCCATGTCATTGACAGAGCCCTATCTTGAAAGTGCATCTATATCTTGCTGTAATATTTCCGCTTCTCGAGCATCTGTTATTTGATGAAAAATTTTCACGTCATCAGCAAATAGTGAGCAGTGACTATATTTTACAAATTTAGGTAAATCATTAATGAAAATGAGGAACAAAATCGTAGAGAGATTCGCACCTTGCGGCACCCCCGAATGAACCTTAAAGAGGGCTGACTCGGAGGAACCAAAGCTGACTAACTGACTCCTGCTTTTGAAGTAGCTTGCAAAGAACTTCACAAGATGTACAGAGAAACCGAAGTAGAAAAAGCTTCTGTAAGAGGATGTCTCTGTTAACCCTGTCAAATGCCTTGGCCATGTCCAAGTATATAACATCTACTTGGAGGCCCCGGTCCAGGGCGGTAGTGGCATACTCTGTCAATGACAATAAATTGGTGCATGTTGACCTTTTCTTTCTGAATCCATGCTGGCTTTCCGACAGCCAGGTGTCTGCAAATGAGTAAATACGTTCGTGTAAAATAGACTCGAATAATTTTGCAAATGTACACACAACGCTGACGGGCCGGTAGTTCTCGATTACGTTCTTAGGACCACTTTTATGAACGGGTGTAATACGAGTAACCTGCCATTTGAGCGGAAAGCAATGTGATTTTAGGCTAATATTGAAAATATGTGATAAAGGTCCTTGTAGGGCCATCGCGCAGTGTTTAACTAGGAAAGGTGGAATGTTATCAGGACCCAGTGATTTTTTGAAACTCATTTTAGAAAATGCGCGATTTATCTCATTCGAAGTCACCTGTGGGATGTCTAAGACAGGTCCATTACTGTCGGTATCACAAATGAGCGCATCTACACTGAGCAGGGGCTCAGTACTGCTGTATACCGTTTTAAAATATTCTGCGAAGGCTTTAGAAATTTCTATGTCTCCTTTGAAAGTTTCGCCTTTAAATGTCATAGTGTCCGGATGGGAAGAACTTTTTTTGGTGTTTTGGACATACTTCCAAAAATTTTTATAATTACATAGCATGTCTCTTTCAGATTGAAGCACAGATGTGGTTTATTGTCATATGACAATAAACCCGCCCATTGAGACATTTTCACAATAAAGAGTGTAAACAAATAAACAAACAAACTATTTAATTAATGTATGGCGGAATTTAAATACTATTTCTGTCGCTTGTATATGAGATAATCCAACCGAAATTTCACATTGTGATTTCGGCCCAACAAGGCAAATGTGTACCGAAAATCGAGTATCTAATTCCAATGTTTCGAGAGTGAAGTATAAATAGCGAGCCCTCTGGTGGACCGATTTCAACCACAATCTTTGCAACTCTTGCCATGACCAAATTATGCCTCCATGCCAAATTTTAGCACAATCGGATGAAGCGCTTGGATGCTATCGTGGAGGAATACACACATAGACAGATGTCAGCTGGAAGTAGTCTTAATAGTA
Organism: Micropterix aruncella; assembly: GCA_944548615.1. Lineage (NCBI taxonomy): Eukaryota > Metazoa > Arthropoda > Insecta > Lepidoptera > Micropterigidae > Micropterix > Micropterix aruncella. The sequence continues at coordinate 8,749,060 of OX155955.1, forward strand.
TAGGGGGAGGGGGGGAGGAGGTTAAAATGTATATGTCTGTCTTCCTCTCGATTTTTTTTAGCGGGTTCACAATACTTTACCTCTTCGTCGATTGGTGGGCAGCAAAAATCGGTAAAGTAAAAATTGTTACAGTTTGAACTATTTTTATTTTATTTTTGTTGTTTTGTGTTGTATATAATATCTTATATATCTGTATTTAATACTCACTCATTCCTTCCTTTTCCTTTACAATTCCTTCCTGACGGCACTGTCAGAATTGGAGATCTAATTAACTAATCACTTAATATTTATAGTAATTCAAATGCTGAAAACTTGTCATCAGCTAAGATATTATATTCTAAATGTAATTGTATTTTTGTAGCATTGTATGTGTTTCCTTTCGAAATAAATAAATATTAAGCTGAATGAGTACATTAAATCTGTGCTGATTAGCTTTTACTTCTTTTTTTTATTAATCAATTTGATAGGGTAAAACAAAATATTGTTTAGCGAATTTTACAATCAAATGCGAAAATCAAAGCTATTCGAGATCAAAACACCGCATAATAAAATCTCTCTCTTATCAATCGATCTTGTAAAATAACTCCAACCGCGGAAAATCTCGTACATGAGTATAAGCTACATACAACGAATTGCGTAAAACGCGTTATCTGAGATGAAATACCCGAGCCGCGCGTTGGAAAGTAATAACGTATGACAGATCACCATAATGTCTTGCTATCAAGTGACGCCTCTGAGCCAAGTTTTAGAAAGTAGCGTATATCGAATTTATTTAATATATTACTACAGATCTTGAACGATTTATCTTATTTCATGTTTAAGACCTATGTCAGATTTAAGTCATGTTTGATAACACGACTTAAATCTAAAGCACAGCATGCTGGAAAAACGAATTATAATACTGCCGAAGCTCGCGACATTTATTGGCTATAATAATTGTCGGTCTACGAGCACCTAAAAAAAGAAACGTACAAGAATCCGAGTAAAAGCAAAAAAGTAAAATAAAAAAAGTTATTATTAAGTATGATAGTGAGCAGCTAGCAAAACCAGTTCGATAGCGGCACGGCGTGATCTGTGACTTGCTCGCGGTCACTACAATTAGAGAGTGGCATAGGTTAAATAAATCATCACCGTGTGGAATCGTTTAATTAAAATCGTCAATTTTGGCGCGCGTACTTGTGAAGATTGCGCCATCATTAGCAAGAAGTAATTAACCTGTTAGAAATTGTAAAAAAAGTACACGTGTTGATTTGAAATTAATGTCAATGTTTCATGAGTCGATGATCTTTTGCGTGGCTTTTCGAGTGGGTATACAAAAAACTCGCCTCTCTAGAAGAATTCTGTATAGTGATCGTAGATTCCGCGGAGAAAGCATTTGCCGTTAAGTTTCTTTCCATGTTCAATAACTTCTAGGACATTATAAACTTCAATGTCTATAACTGCTCTTATATTGCGTGCTCCGCCGACCAGACATAGCGTGTTGCTAAGCCCATACAGGATTACAGATTACACTAATTCAAAAATTCTGAGCAGGAACTATAAATTAATTAATAACTACCTTAGTACAGTTAGGTACCCCACCTTCCTATTCTTTCACAGTTCCTATGATTACAGTAGTAAAACGCTGCAGTCAGTGCAATGTGCAATTATATGCTCGGTTAATCAGGCAAGTATTATGTATTGCACCGCATCTGCATATATGGTTCCGTAATCGTAATTTTGTAATGCAACTAGTAGCTGCATTTGCCCCGCGGCGCGTAGGGTATTCATGTAAATTTAAAAAAATTGCATAACAAGAACTTCGCATATCGTGTCTTTTTACGACTCCACAAAAATATATCGTGTTCCTTAAAAGTTTGTTAATAGGGAACATCCTGTTTTCGAGAAAACTTAGAATTACAGTTTACATCGGATTCTCAGAAAAGATTGCATGATTCATTATGGAAACGTCAACCTTGTTCATTATAAAAGACTAGCTGACCCGTGCCCACTTCGTTGGGCGGTAAAACTTTTTACTTGTGATGAAATTATGAGTGTGGTTTGGTTATTACTGAGTGCTATGATTTATTTCCTGACTGCCAAAAGAAGGGTTATATTTTTACTGCATATGTATATATGTATTTGCATGCCAATTTGACTATAGTACCGTCATTTGTGAGTGTCTACTTGTGAGTATCTTATTTGTAAGTGTCTTATCTCTTTAACCATTTATGAAGTAAAAGTCAAATTATATAAAGTGAATGGGAAAAGTTTTTTGTTTTAAACACTTGAGACGATAAATTTACTTATTTTGATATGAATTCATAATTGTTGATAATATGACCAATAAACATGACCTAACGATTTAAATAATTTTTAATATAAAAAAATACTTTTTGTGACTTAAATATAAAAGTTAGACATATGCTGTCGCTGACTTTTTTGTAGGCTTTATCAAGCTGTACAACTTTTCTCTAGAACGTAATCATATATCTCTCATCGTTAAGGCAGCATTCGTTAGAAACGTTTTCGTTCGACCGTTTTTTCCGACTTACTTTGGAAATCCGACTACCACGAAAAAATCTTTTCATTTTTCGGAATAATATATAGCATATGACACTCACAAATAACGTGGCTTTCTATTGGTAAAAGAATTTTTAAACTCAGTAGATCCAGAGATTACTTCCTACAACGTCACAAACTTTACTCCTTTATAATATTAGTATAGATAATACAAGCAGCGCAGCGTCTAACTTCAATACTATTTCAAAAAGACAATCTCTTACAGTACAAATATTGTCGGGCAGCGTAACGTCGCTCTATGTGTGAGACCTTTTTAGTCTGTGTAATTGGGACAAAAAAATATTACTTTACTGTACTAACGATTAAAACTTTCAAAGGGTTAAGTTGTTTGCGAGGAATTACTACTATTCATGTAATATGTATCACCGTATAAAATCATCAACTCATTGCCACTGCAATGGGAATTATGAAAACTATGAATAAATGAAATGTAAGCGATTCGAGCCCTTGGTACATGGACAGAATAATCCAGAGCGTGATGCCAATAACAATAAAAATGTAAATTCGAATTATTGGCGTGTATGAGGTTTTACATAATAATATAGATCGACGATCTCAATAATATTTACTTACATTGCGCAAACTAACTAGGTTAATGTTATTTTTAATACATGTAGTCAAACTCTAATAAAAATAATAAAACTGATTGTATTTTAGAGAGACGGAGAGGGAAGGGAAGGAGAAGGAGAAGGGAAGGAGAAAGGAATTTAGACAGGTAATCCTTCTAACATCTTTGAAATTGGAAAGCGACTTGGCGCTTGAAATATAGTAACTGAAGAGAGTTGGTACTAAGCGGACTGCATGTACCGTGAAAAAGTGAACAAGAACAATAATTTAAAATCCAAATAATTTTAAACTAAAAAACACGACTGCCCTTACAAAAAGTGAACTGTTTGTCGATTTAGAATTATTAGAAAAAAATGTTCGCGCCGAAAAGAACGTTTTGTAAGAGAACAAAGTCCGCTCTACGCCCTGCGGCAGGTATCTTGAAACGATCGCGCGCCGCACTTTAGTCGGTTGCCCTCGGTGTTCAAGTACCTAATAAAAAGGTTTTTTATGAAATATTTGTGTTTTGTGTTTATCCGTATAGAAACACATATATTTCCGAAATGCACTCCATCAGACTTTTCCTAAACACGATATATTTATCCTAATTAATCGACATTTGGATATTTAGATAATTATGTATTTGAAATTTGAGCACTTTAGGTACCCTATTACCATACCATATGAAACTCGGGATGACGTACTGATTCCGACAATATCACATACTTCTAAATCGGTTCAAGCGTTTATAAGTTATGGTGGATTAAAGAAACGGAAAACATACATACATGAACCTTAACACATAACACTGCTTTTTTTGGGCAGTCGTGTAAAAATTAAGTTTTGGGGGTGGAATATTAGGAGTGTTGTTCTGGCTTGATCGGAGTGGGATATCATGACTTCCTTGGTGGTTAAAATTCTCCCGAAGATAGACAGGTAAGACAGGATTACTAATCACATTAAAATAAATGCTAACTTGTGCATGTCTCTGCGATCCTAGAGTCGAGAGCCGGCTGAAGGCAGCTACGGAATTCTGATAAGAGAAGTCATTTTTAAAAGCCTCCCATGCAATAAAAAAATATTTTTAAATGCATTTCAATTGTAAACTAATTTAAGTGAATACCGTCAAACGAGTCCTCTGCTTTGGTCCAACACAAAAAAAGTTATTAATTTTTTTACTGAACAAGCAAAACAAGGCATATGGGTATTTTTGTACTTTAAGGGGCTCATGAAATCGAAGACTATCGCGGTTGTTTGACATTATAAATAGGATAGAAAACGAATTTACCGCGTGAAATTTGTAGGACCCGACGTTTCGGTGACGTTTCTACTTTCCTCGCATGATCCGGGAAGCCATTGAAATAAGAAGAACTCCGAACTTCAATAGAGATGACGGCTACAAACTCTCTTCTACGTGGAACCCTCTTCTTAAAATGTTCCCGCCGCCGAACGCCGAACGCAAAGACGTAAAACAGGATACAGTGAGTGTTGTGTGCAAGACGGATTTTAAAAATTCCCGCGCTCCGAGCCCGGCCCCCCACCACCGTTATAACCTACGCAGTGGCGGCAGCGGTTTGCGGCCTACCCGCAAAACAACGGACTGACAGCTCTTCAGTTTACCCTAGACAACGGCGGCTGCAACGTCACCGAAACGTCGGGTCCTACAAATTTCACGCGGTAAATTCGTTTTCTATCCTATTTAAGGGGCTCTCTAGACGATCAAGCATACTTGTCAAGCATCGCATCGCGGGCTGGGAGGGGATCGTAAACTGCAGGATATATGCAAATATTTTTTTTACCCAAAAATGCCTCGTCTAGAGAGCCTCTCAAAGTAGTTTGAACCTTATTTGAGGTATTTTAATATTTTTGGGTATATTCAACATTTTTCCATCGGCAACACTGGAGTTTTTGTAACTCTTTGATTTAAGGGGTGATTTGTTTACCTCCGAACTTTTCATTGCGGATAACGCAAGTTATGACAAGAAATTAAGGTAAATATCAAAATATTATCGTTAGTAACCTGTTACCAATGTGTGATAATTGTTTTTCCTGTTTTGTTTAGAAGGTACATTTCAATGTTTCTGTAACCATAACCTAAAAATTGCGTGCTGTAAAAAGTAAAAAGAGTGGGCTGACATAAAAAAAAAACAACCCTCCGAAGCTAATGAAACAAGGACACTTCAATGTTTGTGAGATGGCTGATTAGCTTTGAAAAGTCATAAGAACAAAATTATACTTTTTCTCATGTTTTTCATATCTAAAAATTTGTTGTTTATGTCTAAATATGTAAATAAAAGGGTTTTTTGTTAATTATCAGTGTAATTTAATTACAAGATTTTCGGGCATGGGGTTACAATAGTCCTACATGTGAACTGTATTCAATTTCCATTAAAATAAGCGAGTGGTCCAAAAAAGCCATTGGTCCAAGCAAGGGGTTACTTTGTTCCAAAATTTAACAATCTTCTATATATATAAAACAAAGTCGGGTTTGTTGGAACACTTATAATTCGAGAACGGCTGGACCGACTTTCATGGTTTTTTATTTGTAGTACTTGTCTCCGTCCCGAATAGCAGAATAACTATTAAAAACGAAAATTGGAAAGTTGACGAAAAATTAAATTAAGAGAAAAACATTTTCCCATACAAAATGTAAATCCGTGTTTTTCTCATGGTCAGTTGTACGTGGCATGTTCACGTGTCGGCAAACCACCCGCTTTATTTGTTCTTGCGCCTGATAAAAAAAACTAAAAATGTCGTATATCACAAGGTGCTTCAATGAAGAGAATTAAACGGAGTGCATCTCATGCTGCACAATATGAAAATAGTTTAATTCAATCATGTCTTGCTGACACGTGGTTGATATACTTAATTTTTGTACTTTTATATTTCTTTTTGTGTTATTATGTCAATAAAGTAGTGAACTTAATATATATTTTGTATTCATTGTATTACTTTTATAAAATCATAAATTAAGTTCAGCTAATCTGTAACACGACATTCATTGACTGTTCGGCTGTACGAAGTTTTCCGGGTCAGCTAGTAGAATATAAAAGGGAAAATTTGTGTTTAGAAACATGTTTTCTACTTCCTTATAATTTTTGTTAATTGGTTAAACTCTATTAGGACGTTGAAGTCAATTTATTATATTTTTTATTAACGAATATATAAGTGAACATATGAAAAAGTGGCTCTAAGTAGCCCTGGTTGAGGGTATATAAAGTCATCAGCTGCAATGCAATGAGTACTTATAATGACATATTCAAATCTCCTGATATTTTTCTTACAACTGGGAAAGGTCAGAAATATGATAAGGAAATCTATGCATACCCCTCCCTCCCTTATCTATCTCCCGCAAATCAGTTTTTACCGATCGCATTAGGAAAAACTAAAATACTGTTTCTAATTTTCACGTTTATTAATTTTTATATGCTCTACCATCGCCGGCGGGGGGGTTGGGGCGGCGCTGAATGGTATGTTCAGATCCATTGTCGCGTGTTCTAGAAGCAGCGAGACATACGCGAATACGGCACCACTCCTCAGAAATTTCATAATTTTGACGCCATGCCTGAGTGAAAAGTCAAACTTCGCAGGGAATGACGTCAATATCATGTCAGAAGCAGACGCGCTCGTACGCGTCTGCCTCCGTAATAAAACCCATTGTTTGCTTGTATTTATGATAGTTTGGTAATTTCGCGCGTATTTATTTAAGCTTGGCGAATGCTCTGTCGAACACTAAACGCAATTAATAAGGTACAATGCACAAACCTTGCATTACATTATAATATTTGTTTAATTTCATCTCTATTTACATAATGCTAAATTTAATGTAAAAATTAAACACAAATGTGTATATTACTCTTTTGTAAGTACTTGCGTAATACGACATGTCGGTATTTTATTTTCTATATAAGGAGTAAGCGTTCGATTAGTCATAGTTTCATCTATCAATATCATAGTTTTGGTTTTCTATATCTGTGTCTTCTCCGATCTCCAAATTAAACGGCTTAACCGACTGATTTGAAACTTGGCGATGTGATTTCTAAAAAGTTCAAAAAATTCAAGAATGTACAAAAATTTTCATAAATGTTCAAACATTCAATGTTCTAAAATGTGCCCTGCGGGCATGGACTAATTCTTGAATTTCGAAACATAGACTCATGAGGGGTGACCTATGTGAAGTAATTCATAAAAAAGTTACAAAATTTCAAAATATTTACAATTCAAAAAGAGTACAAACGACAAACGATGACAAACACGACCCTATATTGGCATGTGCTCTGCGAGCACGATTTAAATCTTGTATTATCTTATATATAAAATATACTGTTAATGCTGTTTGCTTACCAATCAAGTAAATATAAAATAAAATTAGCATGAATGTAGAATATTTTGTTTGTCTATTTATCAAAATCTGAAACAAGTCCATGCACATCGCCACAATATGAAACAACCCCATCTTTTTTTTCTTTGTGCACTCTTCTAGCTTAGAAATATCGATAAGCAATTATCGAAGTCTAATTTTAGATTCCAATTTATGCTATCATTAATTACCATTGATAGAAAGAATAATTTCTTATCTTAAAAAAAAACATTTTTTAAGAGAGAGCGAAAAATGTCTTCTCTTCTTCAGGGAAAACAGTTATAAATACTCGCGGTTCTTTTTATATATCTTTCTTTTTATCCACTCGAGATTTTATATATCTTGTCGGCTATAATATGATAAGACCCCTGTATGTGTGGGCGATGCCAACCCGACATGCTAATGTCCGTTTTGCGTTTTATAATGCCGTGTGGTAACGCAACGCTTCGTACCTGCGTGAGCGGTTTTGTGTAGGAAATTGTTTCTGATTGTAATTTGTTGGCTGCGAAACTAGTTGTCGACTGACTGATCGGCGTTTTCGATTTTGCACTTGTCACGATTGATGGACGCATTCGATAGAAAGTGACATGAATTGGAGCAGATTCCTTAAATGCGATGAAAGTTGCTTACAAAATTAGCACTTTTAATCGATACCAAAATTAGACCACAACAACGACAGAGCCTTTAACAACGGACTTAAGAGATAGAATATATGATTAAAAATAATAAATATCTTCGACAAGTAAAGGCTGCCAAAAAGTCGGGTGAAGCGTTATGCGATATGACACAAAAAGCGAACAAAAACAATAAAACAACATCGATCATAAGAAAAAGTAGTTAATCTTAAAGTATTTGTAAAAGATTAACTTGCACCCATAAATGAAAACTATATGATTTTCTTCCTTAGACCGTTGCGAATCGTATGATCGTCGTCATTTGTGCTACGATCCATTAGGGCAAAATGGAGGCGAAAGTCAAAACGGTATTTCTTTTTATTATATAAGAGGCCATTAAAAACACGGCTGCCAGAGCTGCTGGAAAATTGGTGCACGTTGTGTTGATCGTTCTACATTGGCAATAACATGAAAACTACACGTGCGTCGCTCGCGTTCCCTAAACTATTATTCCACGTATTAGGTGTACGTGGAAGCAGGCATAGTATTGGGGGTCCTTACCTATGTAATTGCTGTTTTTTAATACTTGACACTTTGAACTTGGATAACTTGGGTTTGAGTTTTAATTTCAAATTCAAATAAATTTTAATTGAAGGTCATGTTATTATTTTTAAAGAATCAGATGTTTATTTGTCTTTCCGTCGTTTCTTCTGGCTCAAATATTTTCGTTTGTGCAACCATGGTAAAATTGAAAATTTGCATTATTTTCAAATTTGAGATCCTGTGCCGGTGTTTTCTTTTACTACTTCTTGCAGTCTGGCTATACAGTTACCGTAAATGTGTACTGTTAAGAACGGTAAACAATCATGGAGAATCTCGTGATTAAATAACCGAACCTGGTCAATCGCATCATCGCCACTGCTTCTGCATGACAACGTATAACCACAGATTTCACTGCAAACAGTCGCAAAGTTGCAGGAATTGCGGCTCTTGGTCAACCACCGTATTTACCAGACCTTGCTACAATAAAGTTTCTTGATTTTCAGAATTTAGATAACTTTTTACAAGGGAAAAAATCAACTTGGAAGAGTCGGTAAAAACCGCCTTCAAAGCATTCATTGGTTTCTGTACACGAGAGTTTTACAGCAGAGGAATTAAGCAACTCCTATTAAAATGACAAATCTGCATAGATAAGAGTGGTCAATATTTCTATTATTAAATATATATTTTTCATCAAAGTGTTGGCCTTAAATATCCTTTATAGAATAGCAACTTCATAGATAAGGACCCAATACAACTTATGGGAATCCTCCACTAAGCTAAATAATACATATCAAAGTTGTTGATGCAGAAAGTAAAGGGTCGATCCCAATGTCGATCGACTCGTTTGGAAGAAAAGAGAAGGCTAGCAGAGAGAGTTACTATTCAACTCTCGTATAATGACCAAAGTGGAAGATGCTCTTTCACGAACTTCCGATCATGATAACGTCATTATTACGTAAACAAAGAGAGGCACGTAAGTCTGTATCGTCTTGTTTGTGTACAGTGTCGAGTTAACGAGGACTGACAATCATTTCTGTTTTATGTATGTCATTAAGGTTCACAAAAAATACATTTTAGTTCACAATTAATCAATATACCGCATACAGTGTATTTTTTCTGTTCTATGTTTAATTTATTAAATAAAAAATGTTTACATCTCATAATAAAAACGGAAGACTAGAGAAGACTTGATGATATGAGGAAAAAAGAGTTGGGTAAATGTAAAGTTCTAGGCGAGAGAGTGTCGTTGGTAGTTGTAATTGAAGTTCTGGCATATTATAAGTATATATGCGAATGCTGATATCGATTGATGCATTTCGCTATGTCGAATATTTATGTCTAAACGAGAGGCAATTCTATTGGTTGTGGCAGAATGTTCTTGCTGTCTCCTTTGTGCTCTTAATGTCCCTTTTTTATAATGTATATTTTAGCTCGAGACAATACACTTATTATACTAGTGATTTTCAACCAGTGGGTCGCAACCTCGGGGGGAACATTACAAAATAGTTTTTTATATAATATGCAAACATTTACAGCGTCGATAGGGAAACATACGTATTATGTGTTATGCTATTGCTTTTATACAACTTTATGTTGATTTAAGATATCAACAGTTAGGTACAGCTTCGAAAGTGAAAAACAGTTGAAATTAATGTGGTTTTCGCTGTTGTTTTTACAACAACGTTATTTATTTGATTCTTACAGTTACAGATGTGGAAGAAAAAGCAGTCTAAGAGGGGTCGTGTAAGAGTTTTATCTTTTTACCTAAAAGGGTAAAAAATCGCGATCTAAAAAGATTGAAAAACACTGTATTAATGGGTAATTGATGTCAATCTTGGGACCTACTGGGCCCTTGCTGAGTTGGCCACGAAGACCCATTTTGTTCAGGGTTTGTCACACTCACGGCGGCCTCCACGCATGAAGCACGAGCCCGGGTAGAACTCTGGCCTTAGGGCTAGTTTCCCCTAGGAGTACATCTTCTGGCGCTCCTGGACGGTCTGCGCACCGTGCGGCGTAGGCCAATCGATTGTGCATTCTGATTAACAGTCGGGGAAGTCTGAAAGCAGTACTGTTTCCTATAGAGCGGGAGTGTTTGCTGACCTTACGGCGACTGCTCTTGAAACGACCATCGGCTACCTGATTCCGGGTTAACAGCCGGGCAAAGGATGCTATGGTATGCGATAGATTCGGTTTACACCGTTTCACCGCTTCGTAAGGGAGAGGACCGCGCAAGCGACCTTGAACTCGTAACCAGTCGAGTGATCGGAGTAATCTGGTCGCAACTGGAAGTAAGGGCGTGAGTGCAAGCCCGCTGGGTAACATACCTGGTTATCTCGCGGATAAGGCATTGGCCTCTTACGGGCATGTGGCGGAGCTTGACGGTGGACTGTTTTGTCCTAAGTCTTCTGCGTTCACTTCACGGGAGATAGAACGAACTTTTCGTTTAAACTTCCTAAGTTGACGGGTTCGCCCGTTGTAGTTGACAACTCTAGTTGTCAATCAAAATTTATTATATTATTTTAATATTTCAATTTCTCATGTTATATTTAGCGAGCTTCTGGTTCCCACAGTACAGATCCGAACCACACGAGTAGGTGTTTACTCCTGTGTCCGAACTGTGCTTTTCTAACATTTATTGACATTTTCCTGCTCTTGTTACATATGGATAAATTTAATCGACCGAACCAGCATTTGGTCTCAAATGAACCGCTCGTAAAATTTATCAGCTGTAACATCGGGTACCGACGTTGCTGCAGCTAGTTACCTACTGCAAACCCAGATGCAGATGATGCGTTTCTTTGCGTTGTTATTAAGTAATTAAGCGCTGTTTTCGCGCTGTACTCGTTATTGTCCACTGACTGCGCCTATACCCACCCGTTGGAGCTGTTGTTCCGCCTCGCGAATCACTCGCCGTATGCGCGTTTTTTTGCCTCACCTAATCCGCTCTGCCCTAGATTCATTAATATCGTAGAAACTTCAAGCAATCATAATCGCTGGCGAAGTCATAACTGAATCAATATTAATCAAAGAGAAGAAATTAGCATGGTTTATGAGGAAATAGACAAAAGACGCAACTTAAGCTGTCAACTACAGCGATTGACCAATATTGCTTGCAACTGCAAACATTAGTATTAACAGGTAAAAACCTACGATTTATCGAAATATATGGGTAAATGTTCAAAACCTTATTAATTCACATTTTTCGGGCATTTACCTTATACGGGCGAAATTTACGGATGTACGCTTTAGAAAACGCTGTTGATGAGAAAAGTTTTTAGACGCCTCCTAAATATTGCCTTACTTGCTGTTGACTTTATAAATTCGTTTATTAAAGTGTATTATCTCTAATGACGTGCGCCAAGCTTTTAGATTTTCTGGTATAAAAGACTAACCGAACGGAGCTGATTGCGGTATCTTGTCGAGTAATGGTGGAAAACGTCGTTTATATTAAAGTTTGCTAAGAGCTTCCTGACGTAAACGGCAGCGCCCATGATGTCCATACATTTCGGACACCGGTAATATCCCTAGTTCGCGGAAAACTTTCTTCGCTAAGATGTCCGGAGGCACCCCATCTATTATTCGAACATCTGGTCTCTGAATAATAAAGATGCGACCGCGGCATTCCGCTCGACCCCATAATTAAATAAAAATAAAACTTCAACTCCGTATGATAAAAGAGCAAACAGGAGTTAAGGAGCTAAGGAGCGGTACTAACCATAAGAGTGCATAACAGGCGCGTCACACTTTACCACACATGGCATCTATGCGTCAATTCCATCATAGGCCACTCTCGATGACGACGGAATGATTACAACCCCAATAACAGTACAATTAAAGATTTCACAGAAAAAAGAAAGTCAGCAGAGCCTCTCGACTCATTGAGACATTATGAATCTCGTGGAAAACGTTTTTCGAGAAGGTGCTAGGAGACACTCTAACTATTGTTCGAACATCCCAGTTCTGCATGATGTAGATGCGACCGCGGCATGCCGCTCGACCCCATAATTCAACTCCGTACGATAAAAGTGCATAGAGCATGCTCTAAGCGCCACTATGTAAACGAACGGTACTAACCTGAAGAGGGCGGAACAGGCGTGTTTCAGTTTATCGCACAGGGTATCAATGCGTAAATTCCGTCCAATGCGTCCAATGCGAAGGAATGATAACAATCCGAATAACACTACAATTAAAGGTTACACAGGAAAACGAAAGTCAGCAGCGCCTCTCGACTCATTGAGACATTGTGAGTAGTGACGTGCGCGCACCGAGATGTGCAGGAATGTCGATCAATTTCGTTTTTTTTTGCACTATTCGTGCACACGACAGTCATTATTAATCCCATCTGCCATCGCCGCACAACAATGAGATATCGTAATGATTTTTTCTTAATATGAGTGTCTACTACTAACCGCGCGTTCGGAGGTGATGTTAGATCGAGAACACGTTACGTGTTAGCATAATTACATGATTATACGGGAAAACTAAGATACGGTAAATTGTTTTGGTTTTGCACAGTATAAACGACGACGGGAAAGATTACACAATGTCGAGATACATATACACCATGCTTCTGCAAAAACTGTCTTAATTTGGGAAACGATTTCTATGGTCAAATAAGGACGAAAAAGAAATTTATTATATGGGAGATTTATTTTATTAGATTATTCTAAACGAAACCAAAAAAGTGGTAGATAATTTAAATCTATGTTTTCCGCGTAGGTAAATTATGTCCTTTAATGTAATGAAAATTTTCCAAATATATAAAAACATTTTTTTCGGAATAATTTTTTTAGCAATCACTGAGTTCTTCCAAGGTATTTCCCTCTTCGAAGAGGCTACCGGATAGGAATTAATACATGCGTTGGGTTTACCCACAAATTGACCATCAGGCCCAAGATGCATAGCCTCGTTAGGATCCCAATCACCATGCCAGATCGGCGCAGGCAGATTTGTCCCAAAAATCAAGAATCACTTCTACGTCCGATCAATATCAATACTCTTTCTAAGGAAAGCTTATATGAAGTGCAAACAATGTATCATTGTCAAACCCTTTGTTGTGCTTTTATTTGTGTGACATTCTCTGAGTGACGAGGGATCGACGACGGAAACACTCTCTTACCTTCCCGGCCGGCAAAGGGACATCACGCCTCGCTAACTTACTTTTGTCGTCCTTTTTATCTCTAAAGGCGCTCTAATTCGTCCAACCTTACCTCTTTCAAAAAAAATCTATCATAAAATAATAATAATAATAATTTTATTAATTCAAAAACATAAATTTACAATTGTATTAATTGCAGAATCTGCCTAACTAGGCCGTAGCCCGTACCAAGGAAGACTATATATGGCAAAGATTTATTTATGTGCACAGAGTATTAAAATTAAACATACAAAATATGATGAAATATAAAACAGATAAGCGAATTCAAATTAAACTTACAATTGTATTTTAAAATATTGATATAGCATTGTCACGGAAATAAATATTAATATAAATATCGTAATATGAAATTTGTAGAACAAATAAATAAATAGTATAAAATATAAAGGGTAATGCAATGTATGACAATAATAATAATGCAGATCTTTACTTTAAAATATGACTTATTACCTTTTCCATCTCATTTCTACCAAGTTGAAGTAAATATTGTGTAATTTAAAATTTGAATTGGATTGACTAAGTATGTTGGCATGTTTTTATAGATTCTTTTAGATTGTTATAAATTTTGGGCCCTATAAAGCCAAAATGTCTTTGGGCGAAGGATATTCGGGGCGAAGGATGTGTTTACAGGTTGTGGCGCTCTTTGAGAGGAGCTCCACAACAATAAAACGCGCGATACTTTTAATAAATGCAGTAGTTGCATTGCAGTTGTACATTTTAAAAGGTTAAGTAAAGTCGAGTCGATATCGAGTGTATATATTGATTTATTCTTCGGGAAACATACAGCGCTTCGTTAATTATTACAAACTAGCTGTACCCGGCCACAAGTTGCTGGATCATATAGATCTGTTTTTTTTTTTAAAAAGCATGTTTTTACCTGTCACAGGTGTCACATCTATACAATAGGTAAAACTACAACGGGCGAAACAGTCACCTCAGTCGTTCTATCTCCCTGGAGTGAGCGCAGAAGACTTGGACAAAACAGTCCCCCGTCAAGCTCCGCCACGAACCCGTAAGAGGCCAACGCCGTAACCGCGAGATAGCCAGGAGTGTTTACCAATGGGCTTACACTCACGCCCTTCTTTTCAATTGCGACCATATTACTCCAGTCTCTCGATTGGTTACGAGTTCGAGGTCGCTTGCGCAGTCCTCTCCCTTACGAAGCGGTGAAACGGTGTATACCAAATCTATCGCGGGCCACGGCATCCTTTGCCCGGCTGTTCACCCAGGATCGGGTAGCCGATGGTCGTTTCAAGAGCAGTCGCCATAAGGTCCGCAACCACCCCCGCTCTATAGGAAACAGTACTGGTTCCAGACTCCCCCGACTGTTAGTCACAGTGCGCAATCGATTGGCTTATGCCGTACGGTGCGCAGACCGTCCAGGAGCGCCAGAAGGTTGATTGCTAGGGGAAACTAACCCTAAGGCCAGAGTCCTACCCAGGCTCGCACTTCATGCGTGGAGGCCGTCGGATGGGTGTTGATCCGTGAGTGTGACCAACCCTGAACAGAATGGGTTTTCGTGGCCAACTCAGCAAGGCCCCTTAGCTCCCATATAATAGGTTCATAAAATAGGTAGGTACATATAATAGGTACATAAAAACACGCGCGTATTCGAATGCAACGTTGTGTCAAAATTATGTCAAGGCAATTGGTTAAGAACATTCGGAGATTTAAAGGCCCCTCTTCACTATGGCCGATGATGGCCAATTTTACTAAGGTGGAAGCGAGTCGGCACCACTATGACGTCAGAAAGATGTATGGGAAAGAGCGAGAGGGACATAGGCGATGCGGCCATCGCTGGCTAATGTGTGGAGCGGGCATAAGATTTTTAACAAACGAACATTTACATTTTTATTTATATAGATTGGTACGAAATTTCACTGGTCGATTAATTTTTTTCCTACAGTAGTGTCTTAGCCCTCTTGTTCACGCAAGTATCTATGCAGAAAAAATATGGTCAATTCGCCGTGTCTAGGGCACGGTCGCCAGTGTTGTATGGATCACTATGGAAGCTTGTCGACGGACACGGCGGAAAACGGACGGCGTCGCCGCCGTGTCTGTGGGTAAACTTCCATAGTGATTCATACAACACTGACGACCCTGCCTAGATACGGCGAATTAACCGTAGATTTTCACGAAAAAAAAAGTGTTGACAAGAGAACTTACAGCATATGCATGGTGTATGCATCGAGAATAGAGGCCATCCAAAGAAAATTTCTGCACTACATAGAATATAAATGTCGTATTCTTGATCCGGACTACTATTCTCGTTGTATCCGCCATCATTTGCTGCCATTGGCTTTGCGAAGAAACACAGCTGACATCTCACTTTTACTACGAATTTTAAATGGCTCGATTGATTGTCCTGAACTACTATCTAAAATATCTCTCCGCACTCCTAGCCGGGCACTTAGAAATATGGCACTCCTTCTTGTACCTGGCTTTAAAACCAAATACAGGCGTAATTCTTATTTTATAAGGGTATGCGAAACTTTCAACACCCTGAATGCTGACAATGATATTGACCCTTTTTTCACGAATATAGATACTATAAGGAAGCAGGTTGTAGGGCGATTTTGTGATGACCAGGCTTAGCATTTTCTTCTTTTATTACAGTCTTGTTTATGTCAACATGTTTTTTACTGTACAATTTAGTATCTTCTTGTTTAATATTTTCTTTATGCTTAATATCAGTTCTAAATTCACGTTATTATTATTGTCATTATCAGTGGTAACTTGTAAATGGCTCTAAGCGTCCTATTTTTGTTCACTACAAAATTATTGGCTGTAAGTTATCCTTAAGAAAATAAAATAAAATAAAAATATCGTTATACGATAAAATATCAATATTAAATTGAATTAAATTATTATCGAATCGAAAATTCTATATTTGCAAGAAATAATGAACGATAAACCCTTTCATACCCTTTTTGTAATAACATAATAAATACACGATTCGAATAAAGTGAACATGTTATTGTATGATTTTCAATCGAGTGAACGCGGCGCACAGCCGATCGAGCGCCTCGTTCAACTTTCGCTGAGCAAGCGAAACTCGTTCCGTCCGGCAAAAACACAAGCGCCAAGCTTAAAGGATGATTCATGCTACACCGGGCCGGGGCCGGGCCGGGCCCCGGCCGGGACACGGTCAGATATCTATAGTATACTTTTGTATGAAGCAATTCATGCATGGCCGTGCTCCGGCCGTGCCCGGCCGTGCCACGACCGGAGCACGGCGTCGAATTGGCGGTGGATATTGTTTTCCCGGCTCCGGTCTGCTAATCGTTCAATGGGAGAGATATGCTTCAGAAATCTTGAATTTTGTTTGGTTAAATCACGTTTTATTTTTCCAAGAAATATACTAAAGCATTCTTTAGACATCCTAAAATAACCGTAAAATTTGCTCTCATCATCTATTAATTCCTTGTAGAGCGTGGCGAATTCTCCCTCCGATTGTCGTTTTCTCCAGGCTGGATGTACACTCCATCTTCTTTTATAAGATTCAGTTCGTGTTTCCAATACTTCATCTTCAAAGGCAATTGCAATAGCTGCCAACTCAAGTTGTGAAAATTGCATTAATAATCAAGCGAAAATAGAAATTAAAAAATATTATTATCGCCAAAATAGATGGACGCAACACTAGTTAGATAAGTCCGCCATTTGTGCATAAATTGTCTTTTTTATAAAACCAGCGTAATATTCATTAAGTTATGTTTTTATAGCACATTAAAGTTATTCTATTCTATTCTATTCTACTAGTTATCGCGGACATGGCCGTGGGATAAATAAACTCGGAAACAGCCCGGTCACGCCCGGTATGACTGCCCCGGCCGGAGCACGTTGGAAACGACTCGGCCGGGGCCCGGCCCGGCCCCGGCCCGGTGTAGCATGAATCATCCTTTAGCCACAGCAGTAGGCGTGCAAGCGTCGCGCAAGTTCACGACAAGGCCTTCATGCCCAATAAGAAAGCTGGAGACCAGTCAGGTGTTTGGGTGGAAACACGTAGCTGACTGATTGGAAGCGCGAGCGGGCTCAAACGCATGCTACACTCTTGTTTCCCTAATGTGCCTGCCCGATAAGCTCACACAAGCTTCCTAGTATAAGCACAAAACACTTGTGCTTATTACCTATATTTTTAATTACGAGTCTAGCAAATTAAAAAGTATCAAGAAAATATAAGAAATAATCAACATACATTTAAAAGTAATCCAATTGTAATATAAATAATATTAAAATAGACCAAGAATAAAAACAAAAATAATAAAATCTTTAATACAGTAACAGTATAATAATAACATATTATTTCTTCCATTCTGATTTCTGTCAGATCGTAGAAAATATATGAAAAGAGCCCACATAAATTAAATATATATTTAAAATATTTAGTAACGAAAGCATGATCATATCAAATTTTTCATTGTCGGCTGAAAATTCTTTCATACTATAATGGTATTTCTCTTTTAGTATTTTTTTTAAAGTGTCTGACGGTCATGAAGAAGAAGACGAGCTAGCCATGCTGGCTGTGTCATGAAGAAGAAGACGAAGGCGTTTCTCACAACATATAATCACATAACAAGCCATGTTTTCATTTATGTCCAGTTTAGCAGTAGCAATAATTCAATCGTAACGCAAAGTCATTATATTTCAAATGAAATTGATGGATTATGCAACGTCGTCTGTCAGTGGAAAATCGTAATGTTGTTTGTGTCTTTTATTAACCCAATCCCACTAGTAATGTATTCGTTATTAATTGAATATTCAAAACGCGAACAAATATTTGTCTCGTTGAGTTAGTCACGCCTGTTGATTATAAGAGTTACATAGTCACGCCTGTTGGGGAGTGCTAAAATGTATAGGTGCGATTGTGATATTTACTATTGGGTCCTTGCTCTTTATTTCACACTGGCCAATTTAAATGGGCCCTAATGGGCTCTGTTGCAGTTGGCCACTAAGACCCATATGTTTAGGGTCGGTCAAACTCACGACAATGTTTAGGGTCGGTCAACACCCATCGACACCCAGGGCGGCCTCCACGAATGAAGTGCGAGCCCGGGTAGGACTCTGGGCTGTGGGCCAGTTTCCCCCAGGAGTCAATCTTCTGGCGCTCCTGGACGGTTTGCGCACCGTGCGGCGTCAGCCAATCGATTGGGCATTCCGACCGACAGTCAAGGGAGTCTGGAAACAGTACGGTCTCCTAAGAAGCGGGGGTAGTTATTTACCTTACGGCGACTGCTCTTGAAACGACCAATCGGCTACCCGATACCGGGTGAAGAGCCGGGCAAAGGATGCCGTGGTCCGCGATAGATTCAGTAGACACCGCTTCACCGCTATGTATGGAAGACGACCGCGCAAGCGACCTGTAACCTGTAACCAGTCGGGAGACTGGAGAAATGTAGTTGCAACTGGTAGTAAGACCGCGAGTGTCGACCCCCTGGTTATCTCGCGGTAAGACGTTGGTCTCTTAAGGGCGTGTGGCGTAATTAGACGGTGGACTGCTTTGTCCTAAGTCTTCTGCGCTCACCTCACAGGAGACAAAACGATAAATATCGTTAAAACTTAGGTTAGTTGTAAGACATTGCCATGTGGCAATAAGCTCGCCTTTTCGTATACTCATTAAGAGCAAATAAAGATATATTTTTGTATACGATAGATTCAGTAGACACCGTTGCACCGCTATGTATGGGAGAGGGCCGCGCAAGCGACCTGGAACCTGTAACCAGTCGGGAGACTGGAGAAATGTAGTTGCAACTGGTAGTAAGAGCGCGAGTGTCGGCCCCCTGGTTATCTCGCGGTAAGACGTTGGTCTCTTAGGGGCGTGTGGCGTAATTAGACGGTGGACTGCTTTATCCTAAGTCTTCTGCGCTCACCTCACAGGAGACAAAAAGATCAATATCGTTAAAACTTAGGTTAGTTGTAAGACATTGCCATGTGGCAATAAGCTCGCCTTTTTGTATACTCATTAAGTGCAAATAAAGAGTTTATTATTATTATTATTATTATTAAAACTTCCTGAGGTGATGGGTTCGCCCGTTGTAGTCGACAGCTCTAGTTGGCCACTTTAAACTTGGATAACTTAAGTGTGAGTTGAAATTTATAATTCAAATAATTTTATTTCGGGGCCATGTTATTCTTTTTTAAGAATCAGCTGTTTATTTGTCTTTCCGTCGCTTGTTTTCGCTCAAATATTTTCTTTTGTGCAACCATGGTAAAGTTGAAAATTTGCATTATTTTCAAATATGAGTTTCTGTGCCGGTGTTTTCTATTACAGCTTCTTGCATTCTGGCTATACAATTACCGTAAATATGTACTGTTGAGAACTGCAAACAATGATGGAGAATCTCGTGATTAAATAACCGAGCCTGGTCAATCGCTCATCGCCATTGCTTCTGCATGACAACGTATAACCACAGATATCACTGCAAACAGTCGCAAAGTTGCAGGAGTTGCGGCTGGAGACTCTTGGTTATCCACTGTACTCGCAAAACCTTTTTTTTCAGAATTTAGATAACTTTTTATAAGGGGAAAAAATCATCTTTGAAGAATCGGTGAAAAAGCATTCATTGGTTCCTGTCCACGACAGTTTTACAGCAGAGGAATTTAAAAACCATTAAAGTGGTTGCCAGTACGCCAAAGAAGAAATGTTCATATACTTGCTCTCCTATATCGTGTACTCTCCCAATCAACACCATCCTATCTCCACGAGCTTTTTGAACCACTAAGTTCCCACGGTCTCGTACTTCGGTCAGCCTCTGACAGTTTATTAAAAATTCCGAGTCATAATAGTGATTTCTATTCCTATTCTTTCTGTGTCCATGGTGCAAGACTCTGGAACGATCTCTTAGCAAATATACGAAACTCGCCTTCTTTACCATCGTTTAAGACTCACCTTAAGGATTACTACTTTTCTAAGAAGTAACCAGTTCTTCCCTTTCTCTCCTGTTCCTCTCCCAATTTCCTCTCCTCGGGCATTATTAGTTTTAAATTCTTCAACTTGTCTGTATGTTATGTAATAATCTTTATTTTCACAATGCGCGCATGTACCACTGTGTTTAGGTTAGTTGTAAGACATTGCCATGTGGCAATAAGGTCGCCTTTTTGTATACTAATTAAGTGCAAATAAATAAAGAGATTATTAAAATGACAGTACTACCATTGATTTTATAGTGTAATAGATAGCACCATCTCATACAAGAAAATGGCAGCATATTTCTCGACGTCACTACGCAGATGGCACTGGTAGTGCTGACGTCGAAAAGTATAGGAATTTATTTGGATATCTATATTAACATTGATAATTAAGTTTTAATTATAAAGGATCGATTGATTCTAAAAACCCAATAATTTAAGCAGTTTCAACGAAATTAGCATTCAATTATTAGCGCTATCTATTGCATTTCCTTCTACGCTACAAATCACATGTTCAATGAAGAAAATAATAGATGGCGTGCTATTCAGGCATCGCCTTTCCAACAATTAGCGCGCGCTTCAGACAGGTCGCTTGGAGCCGAAAGCAGACAGGTGTGCTATAGATGTTTATACCGTATATTGATGGAGATGCGAGAAATAGGGAGTGACCACGCGCTCGCCAATCGACTAGTCGATTACGGATAGCACTCACTCGACTCGACATTGTAAATTGTTGTACATTGTAATTGTTGACATTGTAACAGTTTACTGACATACACGCTCAATTACGTCGTCTTCTCGTAAGGATGTCAACCAACGTCGCTCCGCCTCCCATAATTTCTTGCGCAGGAAAGAGAAGATATGAGTGCTGTGCGGCGATGCTGTATTTTGCCATCTCATAGATGAATAAAAACACTCCCTGTCAGTGGCGGCGACAAAAATCTAGTGTAGTAAAGAGAAGCTTAAAATTATTTTTTAAAACATAAGAAATATATATACATTTATAAAAATGTTTATTGGTTTGTAACCATTTGACCCCAATATGCCATAAAGGTAAGAAATAAAAAAAATAGTTCATGATGTTTTAAACGTGTTTATTTTAATCACATTTTAGAATATCTACAAAATAATATTCTAATTAAGGCTCTTATAAGGCCGCCATTATTTTTTTGTCGAAAATTATTCAAATCAACAAATTATATCTACTCGATCTTCAGTGTTCACGATAAAATAGGACAAGCAATGTAGTTTTATATGATTGGATGTATGCCTAAGGTTTATTTTAGTGGAAAATACAAAGGTACAGGAAGATGTAATTTTGATAACAGAAATACAATTCTGTTCTCAAAAATTACAGCTTCCATTGAGCAATAATAACTAAAACCTCAGACGTAGGTAGAATCATAGAATCTGGTCTAAACGCAGTCAGCTAGTATTCGACTAGACTGTATTCAGATCGCCCGCTTGGAGGATCCAAACCCTTAAGTATCCGTTATTGCCCTTTTAAAAGAGTGAGCTTGT
Source organism: Micropterix aruncella (assembly GCA_944548615.1). NCBI lineage: Eukaryota > Metazoa > Arthropoda > Insecta > Lepidoptera > Micropterigidae > Micropterix > Micropterix aruncella. The sequence continues at coordinate 8,771,270 of OX155955.1, forward strand.
TGTATAGTTGCCTCTTGGTTTGTTTTACATTTGACTTACAAACTAAATATTTTATCCGTATATCGACATATTTTTGGATAACGGCCCTTAGCAGATGAAGCAAATGATTACTGCACGGTTCCTGCTCAAATAAATGGGCATGAAGGATCGTGAAAATATCGGATCCGATGAATAATTTTAACGTTTTTGTAACCATATTTATAGGATCGCGATCGGATTTATTACTTTTGTCAAAATTAACCCTTACTACTGATTCTGCGGCATTACAAATTCGGATTACATCATTTGATGGATAGATAAGTCTACTTCTGTCTTTAAACACAATAAATAAATGAGCTTGTTTAGGTGTGTTTGCGACTAATGCTCCCAAGCAATCAGTGCAATTTAGTCTAGATAGTAAATATCTAACAACATACCCGGCAACGTATGCCACAACATGTTGTGAAAATACTGAATGGAAACCGGCAGGTAAACTCAGATCTTCCTCCTTCAAATTGCTCATGAATTGTTCGTCGACCATATCCACTTGTGATCCTGATCTATAACCCTTCGTTGTCAAGTTAATATGCTCAGTTGACGACGAACACGTTAACAAAGTTATGTGTTCCAGAGGAGCACAGTTTCCCCTGAAATTCTCTTTTAACTCCATGTGAACCAAGAGCTTTTTGTAAGTTGCCATAAATTGCAGGGCCGATGGATTATTGTTGAACCCGCCGTGGGACCGTACTACTGAAAAAAATATCTCTAAGTGGTCTTGGCTTAACTTGTACATTGGTAAAAAATCCAATGTTTTTTCTTGTTTAACGAGCTCGTTGTACAATCCTTTCATGCTGTCTATGCACACGCACAATCCAAGGAAACCTACTTTATTTCTGGTATTCATGATCGGTGTTTCATTGTCCATCAAAACTAGATGTTCCAAATAAGTTTTTGCATTATCCATGAACGTTAGATACTTCGTTTCGTTTTTCTCATTGATTGGTGCTTTAAAGTCAATGCCAGGAAACTTTCTTGAATTAAGAATGTCAGTCAGATTGTTCATTGTGTTGATGAAATTCACTGTTGGTTGTGAGTGAGCAAAATTAAGTATACGTAATTTTTTGTCGCAAAATTCAATAGCGTTCGCAACACTGGCACTTAACAGCTGTACTGCTAGCTTTACTTTCATTATTTGATTTTGAAAGTTGATGTGTTGTGTCGATAATTTATTTCCCTAGTGAAAATTTTCATTTAGTTGGAGCGTGTTTAATTCTTCAAAATATTGCCATTTGATTAGGCCGCCGTTATTATCTCTAAGAACCTTTTTACTTTGTAATGTATTTCTGACCAGTTTCACCATGTGACATGGGTCAAAAAATACAAAAACTGGTTCTTTTGTTGCAGGATGTTCGAAATAGGTTTTTAGTTGACGTTGGTAGTTAAACGAACAGCCAAGCTCTTGAGCCATGGCTATATTTGCTGGGCAACCATCAAATGTCATAGATACAACTACCACGCCTACATCGTGGCAATTAGAAAGGCATATCCTTACTAGATTGGCTCTTTGCTCACCTGTTACGCCGATTACCAGAAAATATCCTACTGGAATTTTCCACTGCTCGTTAATGGCAACTAAAAGGAACACCAGAGCTTGTTTGCATGGTGCATTGAAACTCCGGTAACATCAAACCCAGCACCAAAATCTACATATCCTTGGACTGCATTACCGTCAAATTCCTTTAATTGTCGAATCGACATCTCGTCTATTACCAAATTGCATAGAATTTTCTTGTCAGAAGACTTGACCTTTTGATCAAGTGCTTTAAAAGCTTCTGCAGTGAAACCTGGCGTGGCGTTTATGCATTGGTACCATTTTCTTATGGTGCTTGTATGTGGTAGACATGTGTTAAAGGTACTACGTACGTAAGAGTAGGCCTTTGGAGAATAGAAATGGAGGGTTAGCGCAAATGTACGCAGTTCAGGTGGATATTCTCTCCCTTTATGAGTCATCCTTTTCAAAAGAGCTGCTGTAGAAAGCCGGCACACTTCCAGAATATCCACTTGTTCTTGGTTGATCAGTCTTTTTTGCTTCAGTTCTTTTAATACCTTAGATAAATTGTCAACTTTCTTTTTCAAACGCCGATTAGCAGCGTGTAGTGCCTTGCCCCGCATACGTCGGCGTTTTGCAATGTCTTTTAAACGGATAATTTCTGTTTTTAACTTTCGTTTCCTTGGAGTGTCGTGTACCAGTCCTGAATTGGAAAGCCCTGCAACCTCCGACTGTTGACCGGAAAATGGAGATTGTTGTAGAAAAAGCGAAGGTACAGCGTCGTTTGTTAATCTACGGATTCCATTTTTGGTTTCATACATGTTTGAATCCGGAAAATGTACTGAACAGATTCTACTCCAAAAGTTTGGTTCCCAATTGGTCTTCTTTACAGCATCAATCTACTTCATCATATTTGTTTTGTCTTTTGGAAACCTAAAAGTAAGGTAAGTTTCTAAGTTAATAATAATAATATTATTAAAATTATTTTTTGGTCGGTTTTTAATATAACGTATTCGCACCACCGTATCACGTCGAATCCAACGACACCTCATACTTACGTCAAAACCCGTCAAGACGTTCGTTCTCTACGTTCAGACACTCATACATGCATAATATCAGCATATAAAGGTACGCCCTAAAAACATCTACGCTCCATCTGAAGCAATTGGATAAACCTATGTGAGTGGTCCAAAAAGGAATCCCTTATTGGCCTTATTATGCATTATTTATCATATTCCATATATACTCTATACTTATATTAACATAAGATTTTTTTACCATTACTACCTATAATTAAAAAAAGTGATTTGTCAATTTTTATAAAAAAATATTATCGATTATCGATTTCGCTTTTAAAATATCTCGATTCTCGATTAGTGAACACCAATTGCGACCGATTGCGGTCGAGCAAGACGAAGGGTGGGGCAGTGTGTTCCTCATCCGCTTTGCATCCGCTTACGTCGCGCTCCTCGCTTCACCCCCGTAATGGATAACTTTTATTTGGTTGAAAAGTAATTCAAAATTGCTTATCGATGATATGTGACACTAGATTTGTGTTTTGTGTGTTTTCTAGTATCATTTTTACAATGATCGATTGCACATTTAACCATCTTTCTTCTTAAAAACAATAAAAATGCTCTACAAATTCCCAACTATATCACTTCACAAGCGCTCGCGAACGACTGCGGGCCTTAGCCGGGCGGTCGATGAATTGTTCACACCCGTGTCTACTGTTCACGCTCGCGCGCTCGCGCTCTATTTTATTATTAATACTCTAACGGCACGCGCTTAGGGGCAAACAAAGGGGCAAACACATTATTGGACGCGTCCGTCAGCCGCGGCTTATGCCTGTGGCTTATGCACGCGATCTGTGTAATGAATTTCTATTGAGCGGTGCACATTATAGGACGTCAGTCGCGGACGACTAGGCACACGTTCGTAAGCCGCGGCTTACGGACGCGTCCGATAATATGTTTGAACGCCATCTATCGGCCAAATATTGGTTTATTGAAGATGGAAGCGCATTAAATCGAGTTTGAAAACTACGATGGCCATCTACCTGCCGTTTTTTGTATTAAATTGCGACTTCCATTTTGCAGTATGGAATGGCGTTATCTATTACACTATAAAATCAATGGTACTACATAGATAATAGCGGTCAATATTTCTATTAATTAGATATTTATTTTTCATACAAATATTTTTTAATAAATATTTGTTTTTCATACAGCATCTTCATAGGTAAGGACCCAATATTTTCTTTATTAAAGTCGATTTCGCTAAGATTTGCATAGGCAAGAATGGCTATCAATTTTCTTTACAGCGGCGAAGAAAACAATTTCATGTTTTCACATTTTATACAAAAAACGTGGGATCCTCAATACAGCCGCATTTAATTAACATCGATAGATAAGTTAATCGAGGGAAAGTTATTATAGCGTGACAATAAAATATCAAATGTCAAGTTCGTAACAGACGCTTTAAATTTTAAATTGATCTCTAGGAATTCCAAGGTTTTATATTTATAGGATACTATCGCGGCTGCTGTACTAAATTTAATTGCTTTCTACCGTGTTGATTTCTAGATTATATAATTAAATGTCAATTATTTGTTTAGCGATTCCAGCGAAGTTAAATTATGTATCACCAATTTTATTGCCTTATACATCTGATAAAGTGAGTAAATTCATCTGACATCCTTAAGGTGACATAATGCCTAGGAACGACCATATCTGAAGAACTTTGGTTTTATGATTTTTTTTAAATACATATATAAGCATTCATTATAAAAAGTTTCTAGGCGAATCCCTCGATATGGAACAAATTTACAATTTAGACTAAAAAAAGTGGCTCATTCAAATTCAAATTCAAATTCTTTATTTACAAAAAATCATAGTATTAGTTACAAATGAATTAAACCTAACCTAACTGGATCGCACGAGACGTCCGCACTAAGGTAGGCTCAGAATCATATAATTAAGTACGTACTGAATGTGATAATGCTAAATAAAAAATTTCGTTGAAGAATGCCGTGAAAAATAAAATCAAGTACTTAAAGTAAAATTTTAGTAAAAAAAAAAATTTCAAATTATCTAAAAAGGTATGTGATAATAATAATAATAATATATAATAATCATAAATAATAATAATCATAAATATATGGTAGGTTAATAATATTGTGTTAGGAATGTTAAGTTAGATAGGAATAAAGCAAATTAATTTTTCGGTTTCTTTCCTTCCCTGGGTGATCAACCAGTGGGTTAGTCTTTTTTTGTTTATATTTATTTTTATATTAATACCTTGAGTATAAATGCCGGGTATATCCTTTGTTTTATTGAACAACGACGGTGCCAAGTAAAGAAAATGTCTTTGTGCATGGGAACTATTCAGTTTGGGCACTATGTGGTTACTATTAGTTATCGCTGGTGTAATAATTTTATGGGTTGTCATTGCCTTGGGCGTTAAGACTTTAAACTGATTTCGAAATCTTTCAGGCGCAATTACTCCTACAATGTAAGCGGTAAGTGTGTTTTATTTTAATTTCATTATATTGACTGGTTAATTCTCTAGCGTCGCGCTCAGACCAATTTTCTATTTAGGCTCTAAATTAATTACAATTAATTTAAACGCGACAGCGCTCTGAGAGTTACGCTAAATATACTTTACCGTTAAGACTCTTATACCACCACCGCGCAAAGACAGTTATTCTGTGCTAGCGCTGCGATCGAAAGTGTAGTATACGCCCGGTCGCCAGCGCGAGCGGACGTAAAATCTGTGCATGACACTTTGTCAACGCTGGTTTTTTAATTTTTATATTTTTTAATTTTTTGTGTGGGGTTTTTTTAAGGTCTTTATGAGCCTTGTAACACTGCGACCATTGCTGATCTATTGTGTTCGCCACCTACTATAGTTCTGCGCTAAGCCTCGTGTCATTTAAGAACCGCAGCAGGCTTTTGGCGCCAGATTGTTTTACCTCCTCAGATTGGAGGTAATGACCACCTAAGTGGATGTATCTTTTACGCATCAGCGGGCCACACTCGCACATGAGGTGCAGAGGAGTTTCCTCTGCCCCTTGGCAGATTGGCTTTTTATTAGTCAAACCCTACAAAATTGAGCCCGCCCATTTCTTCGCGTGTCCGCCCATTTCGGATATTTTTCTGAGGTCTCATGTCGCCCTAACATTCACTTCCATTTGGTGATGTTACAGTATTGTCATCATGATGAATTATATCTAATACATTGACATCTTATCAAACCATATGATACGGTAGCTCCACAAGGTCTATACTTCCAACAAGGTATGTTTTCAACAAGATCTCGCCCCATGCCATTCAACGAAAAAAGTGAAACAGTTTCTCACACAGAACCAAATTACTGTACTTGAATGGCCCGGAAACTCCGCCGATCTCAACCTGATTGAGAACCTCTGGGCCATTTGCAAAAAACGGCTCTCCAAGATGGATTGTATAACGAGAACCAAGATGATCAGTGCAGTAATTCAAGTCTGGTTTCACGATTATGAACTGAAAGGAAGCTGTCAAAACCTGGTAAATTATATGCCTACAAGAGTGAAGGGTGTTATCAACGCAAAATGAGGACCCATTCTATATTAAAAGTAACATCTATAACTACCAGTGCTATTTTTGTATTTTGAAGTCCAATAAAGCAATTTTTGAAGAAAAATACTCTTTGTTCATATATACAGGGTCTTCGACAGGTAAATATTCAGCCAGAGTAGCAATGTCACAGGGCCGAGAAATAATTCTCAGGGCTATATAATAAGCGTACGACCAACGCGAACGCTGAAAACGAATACATAATAGCAGGAAACTCAATATTACGAGGAAGTACGCCCGATTGCATTAAATAGCTGGTTGGGTATCGCATTCCAACAACGTATATCCTCTGTAATTATTAAGCAAAAACTAAGGGGAGATTTTTAGCGCAGATCCGGCTTAAAAGAAGCACTACAAAAAAAGGCGACACGATATTCTTGTTAAAATGTTTATAGTAATAAACTATTTGCTGGAAATGTGGCTTATTCCAAATAGCCAGGGATGACGCCTGACGTGACCAAATAATACTAAATGACAAGTTGCATCTATGAGTAATTTAGTCAATCATATTTGGTATTTTTTTCAGTTTGAATACTACAGAATTCCAGAATGATTCCCGATCTAAGGTTAAACAAAATTACCTTGTGACAATCTTTAGACATACATATGTATATACGAAAGACGACTACTAGTGGTAGACTTTTTGCAGTATGTATACCAGATAATCTTCACAATCGGCCCAACGATAATATGTTTCATTTTCGCATACCATGGAAATTCGTATAGGAAAAATAACAAGATATTTAATTATGACCTACGCGAGTTTAACATCTAACCCTCGATTCTGGTCAAAGAATAAGAACAACCATTTGTGAAACACTGACGAAGGGACCGCTATTAGTTTGAAAAGATTAATATCAAATCTTTAACTTCTTAATATTGATGAGAACAATTATTGCTGAGCGATGACCTCGTACCTTTTGTCAACGCTAATTTTCCTGACGAATCCGGTCACCAATATTAAAAAACAGTCACTGCGTGACATTTTACAGTAAGACAATGAACTAAATTAATAACAAGGTCAACTGCGACTAGCGTTTTACTGAAAAACATTTTCCTAGTCGAATGGCAAGACTCGTGCTTAATTTTATTCCAACATTGTGAATGATAGAAAAGAATTACAATGAGATCTTTGCATTTTTATCACGGACTAAAACCGGTATTTTCAAGTCAATTCATTTATTTTAAACAAATAACCATAATATATAAAATGGTTATACTAGGTAATGGCACGAAGTATAAATGACGTTCCACATTCACATGACAATGCTCAGCATACCTAACTAGGCCGAATGTAGCATATATCTAGGCATACGACGTATTATCTGATTCACGGGTGGAGTAGAATAACTAACATATACGTATAACCATTGATTAAGTAGAGTATTGTAATCAATGGTATAACCTAACTAAGGACACTTCGAAATTTGTGCAAGTATAAATATGTACATCCTCGGTATTTGCAATATAAAATATGATTTTAAAAAATGTATGTACACATATGCTTACATATACGCATAATTACATACATACATATATAAATATATAGTTTAGTAAACATTATAAGTTTAGTAAAATTGTTGCCCTGGTGTTTTTACCTAGAAAAAAAGATTCTTTGGCAATCGTTAAGCTTTATTATCTGATTAAAAAGAAACAAAGTAATTTTAGAAAATATTGCATAATCAAACAAAATATCCTGTTATTTTTAAATTAATTACAAGTTAAGCAAAAGAGCCTTGCATGGGAGCCTCGAGAAGTTTAAGCAATTCTTGAAAAATTGAACTGTGAAAACGGAAGTTCTTGGACAATTTATGCCAACAGTAATTACAAAAAATCACCTAAGCGTGGAAAAAAATCATCTTGGGGCTGAGCAAAATCAGGTGCTTCGATATATATTATTAGTTCTGCCAGTCATGATTAGCAATAACATCGATCATTTGATTGATTGATTAATTTAGACTCAAAATTCGTAACTCACCTTTCCGTCTTATTATATCCTATAAAAGGTCAATAGAATCGAGAAACGCAGGTCGACGTCTCATATTAACACCTACGGCCCTGTCTCACAATCATATGATATATTCATACTAATTGCCAATTAAGGGATAATTCCACTTGATTTGTTAACGATAAAATTAGACATCTCAGATAACTGCGCGCTGCTGATCGCATGTTTATTGGCTGATGCGACGAAACAAGTTCTTAAACATAATAATAAGTAGGTAATACGTGGTACTTGTATATTTTGCTGTACCAAAGAGCGTATCCTTGGCCACCGGAAGATCGACACAAATATTTCACGTCCAATAATAACAGCCACAAAGCGAAACGAAAGCACTTTCACGAAAATAAATAACAAACGTCAAAAAATCCGGCAGTGTTTTGTGACAAGACTGTTGAAGTCAGAAGCTGTGTACGTGATGTCTAATGCAATTTAATCGCGTTCACGGTACGCTGATTTAGCTATTAAATTTTTATTACTTTAAAAGAAACTAAAAACAAGTTCGGGGAAAATATGTAAATTATGTAATATTAGAGGAACTTTGTAGCCTAAAACAATGGTTAAGTTACTCTGAAAATAAGGAAGCAGGGCGATTAACTACTTTATAAAAACACTTTTTTTATAACAGGAACTACTTTATGATGCTGACCATAATCGTTGACGAAGTCTAAAACTGTATATACGTATAACAATTTCTCAATGATCGCTGAAAAAAACTACCTCTTACAATAAATTATGTCGTGGAATGACGATGATGTCATGAGATGATGTCCTCCTCCTTGCTGGTTTCGGCTACAGCGTTTACGGCGTTTCATGGTTTAGTTAGGGGTGTCTAGCTTCTGCGCCCTGACCAATCTTGGTGTGAAGAATGCGAGTACACACGTGTGAAGATACGTCACGACACCGCCGCACACTGAGAAAAATATTAGATTGCTTCTTACATTACCATTTTGTTATTACGGTTTTATATACAGAATAATGATGTCTCAATCGTAATTTTGTTGAATTACAAGGAATTTTGTTGAAACTCCATTACTCGATTGCATTTATCAATTCCGCGATCGACTCCTTACGGTTAATACGTAAATAACAGAATGCTGTAGTTTCAACATGTTTCATGTGTCCGACTAGCATGTAGTAATATAACCGTACGTACTCGTATATTACTACATGCTATCATGTTAGAAGCGAGATCTAAAGGTCGTGACGTTATGAAATAACATTATGTTTTAACATAACGACACGGTAACTAGCGTCACGCATACATACGTATGGACCACAATCTGCGTTATATACATACGTAATCCTTATTGAAACATTCGTATTTACGTGTATTAGATCGTTATGTTTTTCTCAGTGCAGAAATTATACCTTGAAGCTGCGGCTGATAAGGTTCTCAGCTCGTGACTTCCATTCAGAGGACTAACAGTAACAACTCTTCATATGGCACGTTTGCAAATCTTTGCCTCCTCCTGTTTGTGGTCTCGTAGCTAGCAGTGGAAGATGCGCTTCGCCAAACTCTCCTCGGGCATCCGGGACATATGTCCGCTCTAGCACAGCTCCCGTCGCATCAAATATGTCTCTATGCCATGGATCCTACATAGGAAAGTTGTGTTTCTCACGACCAGAGGATCTTTATCTTTATCTTTTGGAGGCACTGCAAATGGAATCCGTCGAGTGTGCAAATTTGTTTCTGATATAAGCAGCAACGCTTCTGAGGAATAAAAGAGCTTTTGCAGTATAATACAATATAGCATGTATCTAGGCATACGACGTATTGTCTGATTCACGGGGGGAGAAGGATGACTAACATATGCGTATAACCATTGATTATGTAGAGTATTGTAAACAATGGTATAACCTAACTAAGGACACTTCGCAATTTGTGCAAGTATAAATATGTACATCCTCGGTATTTGAAAGGTAAATAATTATTATCAATATAAAATGTGATTTAAAAAAATGTATATGTACATATATACATAATATGTATGTGTATACATAATATCCATGTATATAGACATTTTCGTTGCTAACTTGATATCATGGATCTAAATTTGCCGAAAGCTGCTGACGCAGCGCCAATCTCTCCATTAATTCAGCGTAAAGGTCGCATTGTCATGTTGTTTCTTATCCCAGGTACTTAAACCTCTTTACTTGCTATAAGACATCTTGGTCGTGACATATTTGGAGAGTTCAATCCCTTGTGCCGATGACCATACTTTGGTCGGTTAAATCGGCGAATGCTGTTTCTTAAATATAGTATGACATTTCGTAAACATAATCAATATCATTTATTCGTTGTTTATAGCTTAAAATCGGCTCTATTATAGAGATTTTATTTTGCAAAAGGATAAAATTAGTTTTGAGATGGATGGGTGAAGGATGATCGTTCGCCAGTGCTTGCTCCCATTAAACCCACATTGCTCCCACAGTCGAAAATTGTGCACAACTATACATACATCTCATTTGAACATAAGTTTTTAAAAACTTTATTGCACACACAATAGAGTACAATGTGGTGGGCCTGTTGGCAAGTGGCAACATCTTTCGGCCATACCGCCAGGGTTATTATGAGTAAAGATGTATGTGGGCAAACTAAATTATAAAAGGAGTCATAAATGAATACACTTGCGTAATAATCATCAAAAAGAATATAAAACAGTGATTAGTAACGTATGTCAACTCGATATCGAAAGGAGTAATGGAATATAAGGACAAGCAAAGTATACGGGAGGGGGAAGGGCGATTTATGGGTTAAGTAAATTTGTCAATGCGATCCGAAAAGTCCTTCACAGCTATTTTGAGTAGCTTTTATGTTTATTTCTACATCTAAGCATCATTCCATAAACGAATTCTTTCAAAAGATTTTACAAAAACCTTATACTATATACTTAAACTACTGTACTTTGCTCTTGAGTTTCAGCCCCGACAGCTCTTACTGTTCCACGCCTAAGTATACGTAGCTGCTCTTATTCTACATTAAGCAGTTAATATGCTATAAAATGTAAGCCCAGAAAGACGTGGACCAGGTTCAAGTTGACGCGACGGTTCAAATGCGAAGGCGGAGATGTTTTAGCGGAGGAGAGAGTAACGGCCAAACGACAGGGTATTTCCACAGACTATCTTGACTCCCACTTTCAATTTCTGTTTGCGGTGATATGCTGGACTTGTAAATTTCTGTCACAGACCATTCCATACATGGCGTCTGGTACAGATATACGCAAATGCAGGCTTAATATAAAAGTTTGCACGTCTGTTTACTGAGGCCAAACCGCCCATGTTAAAAACGTATCTGCATAAAACACATTTAGTTCCACGCAAAACAACGATGACTCCCGGTGGGGGGAGACACAGTCATAAAATAGAACAAACAAGTAAATATATTAAACAGAATAAAAGACTTAATAATATTTTCATTTCATTTGTTTATTTTTTAATAAAATATTTGTGGATTATGTATTTATCCATATAGATACATGTATATTTTCAGAATGTACTCAAGCAGACCTTTCATTTGACACTTAACACGATATATGTATGTCAATTTATTGACATTTGTACATTTAGACAACTCCTTACTTGATATTTGGACAGTTCAGGCACCCTATAACAGATAGGATGACATTACGATTCTAACAATACTACATACTTCTAAATCGGTTCAAGCGTTTAGAAGTTATGGTGGAATAAATAAACAGAAAACGTAATAGATGAACCCTGAACACATTACGCTCCTTTTTTGTTGGGCAGTCGTAAAAAAAAGTCAATTTTGAAAGTAACGAAGTAGTATTCCCAAAAAAACAACGCATTTTCATGATGATCGTCATTATTGGGAATATTGGTTTTTTAAGAAATAAAGGCGAATATAGGCCAACATGCAATGAAAATACCAAAACAAATGAACCTCCAAACTAAGAAATAAAGCAAAAAAATTACAAAAATCAGAAAGTTTAACGGCCGTCGAATTTTAACGAGAGCTTTTTGCTTATTTTCGCTTTGCTGCTTATATATTTTAAAGAGAGTTGGTGAATTGGCTATTAAGGGGAACGATGTCGACACATAGAAGACGTCTTGAACCTACCGGTCCATAACCGATAGTCATAAGTCTGACGGGAAAATTCGCTAACTCCAATAGGTTTTTTGGACTCGTATCCAGCATGAATCTCGTGCTGAAATAGTCCTTTTATCTTTGTTGATCGTTATGCTGCCCTTCTGGGCCAGAGTGTCTTATCAAGGATAAGCTTCTTGCTGATATGTGGAATTTTTGCTTGACAGCGCACTATAGGTATTAGAGGCAGATAGCCTAAATGGCGACATATCGCCTAAGTTGGCAACACTGATTAGAGGTACTCAGGAATAAATCGTTTGGTTGTTTTTATTACTATAGTTGACTTAGTTTATCCGCATTACGCGTAATACTATTGAAATATCTTGATATTGCATACATTTTTATGCAGTGAACTCAAAGATGCCATCGAGTTACTATTGTTTTGGACTATTGCACGTTGTAATTAATATAAAAAATGCAATTATGCAAATATGACCTAACTGCATTATTTTAAAAAGATAAATATATATATATATATATATATATATATATATATATATATATATATATATATATATATATATATATATATATATATATATATATATATATATATATATATATATATATATATATATATATATATATATATATATATATATATATATATATATATATATATATATATATATATATATATAGGTATATATATATTTATATATATATATATATATGTGTGTAACGTATGCTAGACAACACCTAGCAGAAACACCAATTAATGCAGACATTCACTCGCATCATACCCGCGGTAGTTACCTTTTATGCGTACCCCGAATACGACTGGCAAAAGTACAGAAAAGCTACTTGTACCTTAGCATTAAATTCTATAATCTACTCCCTACAAAATTTAAACAGATGGAGGACATAAAATAAAAAAAAACATTAAAAAACAAGGAGATGCTGATAGGCCACCCTTTCTATAACCTAGACGAATTTGAGGGCCATGATTTTTCGAATATTGTGCCCATTTAAATTACCTAAAACAGTAGAGCCTTATTGTCAGATTATTTCATATGGTCTTATATCTGTACTTTTAGTTTAAAATGCATAACGTAGATTTAATTTGATTATTTAACATTTTACTGACAATTTGAATATTACGATGAATAATTTTACTACGTATCTTTTCGAATTACTAACTTCTTCAAATATAAGGCTTCTATTTTGATTATTTATATTTATAGTTTGACAATCTAGTAGTTAATTCTTGACTACCTATGTAAGTTCAGTAAAGAGTAGTAACGAAACTTACTACCTAACCCAATTATTTTGACACGTCCAAGAGCGGTCTTTAGCCGTCAATTGGACACGACGAAAATGTAATGTAATGTAATGTATCTAGGCATATTTAATTATTAAATTTTTTGTATAATAAAATTCACTTCAAAGTCTTTTTTTTATTATTCACAATACAATCAACACCAAAATCACAAACGATACCGATACAAATATAGAAACAATCACAACAGTTTCTATCAATAGAAGATACGCGCAGATATACCACAACCCCCGCTGATAGCACACAGATCATACCATCGAGAGCATTTAGATACAATGAGATCGATAAGTCTAAATGATATGGCGCAACAAACTACAAAGCCGACAGCGTCGAATTTGAATGACGTTTTAACAATCGAATTCGACTGTTTGTCTCGCCACTATCGTTGATTTATAGCCTTTCAACTCGATTCACGATCAGTTGCTAAACAATTTCGCAAATGAGGTTGTACAAACGATTGCAACAAAACGCGAATATCCAGTGTTTTCTGGATGTTTAGCTAAACCATATATTAATATTAATAAAATTCTTTATTTTCAAGAAAACAATCGGGTTTATTGCCTTGCGGCAATATCTATCACCTAACCTATCACTCAAGTGTTTATCACAAATATATCCGATCTTTTATGTTACGTAACTTATATGTTAAGTATTTTTTAACATTGAACTAACTACCAAAAAATATTTGACTTTGACAATGAATTATACTTTTAGACTAGGTATTTTTATATTAAATCTTATATTACTTAACATAATATTAAATATTAATGACTGTTTCTTTCTTTTCTCACATATAACTTTATTTATATTATTTAATCGAATTTTACATTATATTTTTTGCCGATTTAATAATGGAATTGCATTTTATTTATTATATATTTTTAATATTTTTTTTATTATTATTATTTTTTATTTTATTCTGAAGACCACATTTTAGGGCAATTTAGTGTCATTAGCTTTTTACTAAAACTTGTACATTTGTAGGCAACCAAGCAATCAAGCAAACTTGATTGTAATATTGGAGTCCTGTCCACCCTAGAACGGGCTAGTCCTAGTTGGGTGACAGAAACAAATAAACAAAAGGTTAAGGTTTTGCCATTCGGTTCCTGTTATTTTTGTAAGCTAATCAATGTTTTATAGTAATTAATTCTTAAATAAATAAATAAATAATAAACAAATTTTGATAGTAAAAAAATCATTTTTTGACCTCGATGTCTGGGCATAATGTACTGATTGTATAGCGCTTTTATTTTTAAACGACTTCAAATAAAGGAGGAGGTTATCAATTCGGTTATATCTTTTTTTTTTACCTCAGAACTCTGTCATTTATGAACCGATTTGCAAAATCCTTTATTTATTCGAAAGAATATACTTACAGATTGGTCCCATTTTTATCAAAAACCTGTTCTGATGATGGGATCCATGAGTAATTGAGAGAACTCCTCAAATATTATCATATGAAATTGAAAATTTACATGTTGGTTCAATTCCGATGACAATTCATTTATTTTTATGGTAATCATGACCTGCTTCTACACCCTGGGTTAGCTCCCGACGAGGGAAAGGTACACAGCGGTCAGCCTCGCCCCCTGACTACCAGTTTGGAAGGATATCTCCGTCTGGAATTAACCTTTAAATACCTCCTACCCCCTGACTGGTTACAGGATCGAGGTCGCTTGCGCGGTCCTCTCCCTTACGTAGCGGTGAAACGGTGTCAACCGAATCTATCGCGGACCACGGCATCCTTTGTCCGGCTCTTCACCCGGAATCGGGTAGCCAATGGTCGTTTCAAGAGCAGTCGCCGTAAGGTCAACAACTACCACCGCTCTATACTGTATACTATAGTACTGATTCCAAACTCCCCCGACTGTTAGTCAGAATGCACAATCGATTGGCTTACACCGCACGGTGCGCAAACCGTCCAGGAGCGCTAGAAGGTTAACTCCTGGGGGAAACTAGCCCTAAGGCCAGAGTCCTACATGGGCTCGCACTTCATGCGTGGAGGCCGCCGGATGGGTGTTGTCCCGTGAGTGTGACCTACCCCGAACAAATGGGTCTTCGTGGCCAACTCAACAAGGGCCCATTAGCTCCCATCGGGCCATTGGGGTACATTAGGGCCTATTAGATCCCATGTTACATTACAGGCAAATGCTCCCGGTGAGCGAGCACCTTAAGGTACATAATTCAACAACAATCATATAGTGAATAATGTAGTCATGGGCGATCGAAATAAGAGTCTTTGCATGCAGTCTTTGCAACAATAAGAACTAACAAGCAGAACCGTTATTGCATAAGACTTTTTTGTCTTTAGTGTCATATAAGAGAAAAAGTGTCTACTAACCCACGTAACACGAGTCGCTAAAAGTGAAAATGACGCGTGTTCGAAGCGTCAAAATCGACGTTTAATTTCGCGATATCCTCAACTCGCTATGTATGTCAAGGGACCTTGAGCTCCTCTGCGGTCGGAAAACAAAACAATGACCAGTTTTCCCACCGAATCTACATTTAGCAGGCAACTCGAAACGTTTCATACTAATTAATCTCTGTCGGTCGCGAAAACAACAGCGTTCGGGGCGAGCTCATTCGAATTTTGTATTCGAATTTATCTTGATCTACGGCAATTTCTAAGTATCAAATAGTCATTGCGCTTTTTATTAACGGGCGTAAACGACATGGTTTTTAAACAAGAAGTTGTAGCATTGGCTTTATTTCTCTCGAGGAGAATTTAGAAAATAACGGTAAAATATCTTAACTCTAATATTATTGAGTGTTACTACCTATAGTATTAGTTTGTGTCAAATCAAATCAAATCAAATAATTTATTGTCCTAAAAACTAATACATAGTTGTATTACATTTACATTTGGCCGTGATATGATTGAATTCTTCATTAATGATCAAATTCTTTTATTATTAATCAAAACATAAAAGGTTACTCGTAAGAATAAAGAAGGTATTATTGTAGAATTAAATCGAGTCTCATCATTAAGTTAACCAGATAAAATAAAAAACACAGAGTAAGATATGTAGAAAGTAAGATAAAGAGATGTAAGATATAGATAAGATATGTAGAAATTAACTCAATAAGTAGTGAGTCCATTACATACAATATAATGAATAATGTAATGAGGGAAAAAAAGAAGGTTATAATGAACATAATTAATTCTCGATAAAAAATATTTTTATTTTGTACAAAATTAATAAATGTAAAGTCAAAAAGAACAAAAAAAATGTGACGATTGTCAAAAAGTAAAATAAAATGTCTTAGTGACTACATTGCAAATAAAAATAGTCAAGATATAATTAATATGTGCCTACCTAATAGAAATAATCAATACATTTTAGTCAAATTGAAAATCGATTAAAAACCTATTACAGAAAGAGATATAGTCAAGATGCATACAGTTTTTATAGATCGTTAACGTCGTACAATTCTCTTTCAATGTATTCGTGTATTATATTCTACTAGAATACAAGCCCATTCAAAAAAACTGTTTAATATTCATAGAAGACGGATTTTAATTTAAGTTTATTCGCCGATCTGAAAAAGGACCCTTATTAAAATGCTAAAAATCGGCCCTCAGGGACAGGAAGCGGGTAAAAAATATATACGGGTCTAATGGTCTCTCACTCGCATCTTACTACGGGTCTAATGGTACTTCATCGCCTAAAGCAGTTTGAAGCCAACGAGGCTTTGCGAAGATATCAAATTACATTTAAAATCGTACAAAATTTTCTCGAGTTGAATCAGAATGCAGACATGCAATTTTTAAAATGACGTCACAAAGAAAAAATAAATGACAGCTACATAAAAAAACACTTTATTCTACAGCCAAACAGTTACATTTTTAAATTCTGTAATAATTTTTTTTAATTGTTTATGTAAGTGCCCAGTTTAGGAAACTTTCAGTGTGACCTATGTAATGTGAATATACATATAGGGCTCGATTGCGTTTCTTCGTGAACTAAAATCGGAAATTAGTCCGTGTGAACGAGACAGGGCAATACGCTAGAGTTGAGTGTGAGATGACCGGTTGTCACTTTTTCGCATTAAAACTGCCCGCCAAGGTCAAATCTTACACCGCACGAAATAATCCCGAATTTATTCGGACGAGTATAAGTTCGGCAGGTAGTATTTATCGACCATCGTTCGTTTCATATTCCGCTCTAACGTATTGCTCTGTCTCGTTTGCTTGGACTAATTCAAGTTTTAGTACACAAAGAAACGCAATCGAGCCCAAATTGTGTTCTTTCTTCTTTAACTCGACATATTTTTTACGGTCATCATACATCACTACCATGGTGAAATTCATAGCGCTCGTGATCGTACACAAGTTACACTTTCTCCAGCAAATTAATGGAAGCCGAGCAGCCTACATTATGCCCATCTCAATTCGATATGACAGTGGGCTCGATTGCGTTTCTTCGTGAACTAAAATCGGAAATTAGTCCGTGTGAACGAGACAGGGCAATACGCTAGAGCGAAGTGTGAGATGACGGTTGTCATTTTTTCGCATTAAAACTGCCCGCCAAGGTCAAATCTTACACCGCACGAAATATGCTCGAATCTATTCGGACGAGTATAAGTTCGGCAGGTAGTATTTATCGACGATCGTTCGTTTCATTTACCGCTCTAACTTATTGCTCTGTCTCGTTCGCTTGGACTAATTTTAGTTTTAGTTCACAAAGAAACGCAATCGGGCCCAGTAAGTATGTAGTAAGATTTGATGTATATATCAAAAGTACTTTAAAAGTTAATCACAAAACATGTGGTTTATGGTTAAGATTTCTACCGCCCCTTCTGTAATCTAGCTTTATGGAACCAGCTCTTATATTCCATGAGAAGTGTGTGAATGAGCTCGATTTCTATTTCAGAAATAATATTGAAGAATTACATTTATTCTCAACGATCCAAGCAATCGATCTCATGGCCACCCACCATTTCCTTTTAACGTTGCAAGTTGTATAGGAAAATGTGCAAATATATATAATAGAAAGGTATTATGGAATATAGCGATTTCTAAGCTTGTGTTAGTGTCTCTTCTCATTTCATCATCTCGGAAAGGTAACCATATAACAGATAGCTCCAACACGGACAACGATACAGGAGCAAGGGTGTACTCTCGAGAGCTAGAGCTGGGATCGTAGAAATCACTGGAATCGCGCGCCACGATATTCAAAGCGGAAACAATTGGGATAATTATGGTATTACGACAGTTGAGGTTAACAGTAGCAAAAAATCAAGGTAAGTATACGTAAATAGACTTGATTTCATATAGTTGTTCAGTATTACAAACATTGACGAACTAAAACGTTTCTTCAAAACTCACATTAGAATGCCACTTGGTGCTAGATCGCAACTCACACATGAATAGTCAGCCTGATATGAGTGAAGGGGCGCTGGAGAGTTGTCACCTACAACGGGCGAACACGTCACTCCAAAAAGGTTGAATGATATTGATCGTTCTTTCAACCTAAAAACTTAGGGGTTTAAACAGTTCACCGTCTAGCTACGTCAACGTGCCCGTGACAGTCCAACGCCTTACCGTGTGGCACTGGGAAGTCAGCACAGCCTCGCGCTCTAACTACCAGATTTGGCCGGATTTCTCCGTCCTCCTGTTTGGTCACGGGTCCGAGGTCGCTTATGCGGTCTCAACCCGGTGTTAAATCAGTTAGAATTTATCGCAAACCATGGCGTCCATTGTCTGTCTACCACTCGGGATCGAATGACTAACTGGTCGTTTCAAGAGTTGGTGACATCAGGTCAACATCCACCCCCGATTCTAAGGAAACGTATAAGTTCGTTTCCAAACCTCTCGCCCAGTTATTCGCAGGAGTGCACAGTCGAGTGGCTAAAGGCCGTCCCCCAAGGGAACTGATCCACCTGCCGTGACAGGTGAAGGCTCTTTTGGGGAGGCTACTGGATAGGAGCTGAACCGTGAGTTAAGCCAACTTTAAATAACTAGTAGGTCCTAATGGGCCAAATGTACGACAACAGTTAGCTGTCTGGTGGAAGGGTCACAGTGGAGTACAGGGGAATGAGGAGAGGGACAAGCTAGACAGAAAGAGCTGAGCAAGACCCGTTATCGGACCTGAGACATTGCTGCCATTGGAAGAGGGATACACGCGAACGGCTCTGCGCGAAAATACTAAAAGCTAGGTAAAGGATATATTGAAAACGGAAATATTTAGGCAGGCAAAAGCCATTATAAACCACAGCCTGTGACTAACGAGACATTGCATGGGGCTCTCCAGAACTAATCTGCAAATAGTAGTGGGCCTGCTCACTGAGCATTGCAGACTCAATAGACACCTCCACATTTTGGGCGGAAACATTACGGGGCTGTGAAATAGAGGAGAAGACACCGAAGCATGCATCTGTGCAAGTCGGGCGTTGTTTGCAAGGAGAGAGAGGTTCACACGAAAGTACATCCTACATATAGCTGAGATATGTAGGAACTGGTCATGGTCATCATGGATCTTGGGTATGCTACCAGGCGAGATCTGTTCTTTAGGTAAGACTGAGATTATAAGGGGACACGCACAAAGACCCGGAATGGAGGACTAAGTGCGGGTACCAGGCAACTAGTCAACCAACCTCAGCAACAAATTGAAACAAACGAAGGTAGTTCTGTGAATTTCCAATCAATTCCGTATTACCAGGAACAGAAAATATAATTTACAAATATGATGAAAACGAATTTACCGTGTAAAGTTTGTAGCAGCCGACGTTTCTACCATGGACAATGGCGGTTGCAACATCGCCGAAACATCGGCTGCTACAAACTTCACGCGATGAATTCGTTTTCATTCTATTTATAATGTCAAACAACCGTAATAGTTTCCGATTTCCCAATAATATAATTTTGTAAATTTTACCTTATAACCTAGCCTTGACCTTACCCGTGATCCTTAGGCGTTGAAGCTAGTAAGACAGATAACAAATTATTCACATATAACAGTTGTTTTAGTGCTAATACTTTTAGGTTTAGATTAAGTCAAAAAGAATTCCATATTTGCACCTTCTTCTCTATTGTTTAGATTGCTAAATTTTTATTCTTTTTCTTTTACTATTATAACATCAAGTACACATAAAAGGGTTGGCTGGAATATATCATAATTCAACTGCATATGACACGACACTTGGTATTTGTATTTATATTGTTTAATACTGAAATTATGCAATATTAATACTGTAAAGAACAAGATTTCATTTGTAAATTATATCCACGTTAATTTATTAGCCGATTATAAAATAATATGTTGATGTCGACGACCTTGACAATGCTTTCGGTGTTATATAACACTTTCTTTAAGATAAATTTAGAATAGAAATGGAAACTATACAGACGGGATATTATGGAAAAAGAATCAAGAAAAACTTTTAGCGTGGGATGGGCAAAATGTATAGGATGCGTCCCCATCCACCGATGTCGTTGGAAAGTGTCGATGTCGATGTGTCGCACCGATGTCGTTGGATATATGTCGTTGGAAAGTTCTTTTCATACCTGTAATTTGTTGCTATGGCGGTCAGTCTCAAACCATTGTGTGGGAAAAGTTACAGCTAAAACAAAAACCTGTCTCATTATATTTTAAAAATCGTCGCTTATGGTATAGTTCGGGTATGCGGATCCACGCCACGCCGCGCCGTCATGTTTCGGGTCGCCATAACTTTTTTATTTGAGATGAACTGAAAAGTAATGATTATGATGCATTATGGTTGCATAATCAGTTTTAATACATATATGACGATTAGTTTGTTATTCTGACACTAAGACGTAATAACGATGTTTTAGATACAATGACATAGATTTTTGTTTTCGCTGTTTTTTTTCCCACAAAGATTTGAAAGTGATCGCGATAAAAGTTACAAATGACAAGTCATTAAAAGAGCTTTGGGGCCGTAATCACCGAGGGGGAGGGGGGGGGTTGGAGCTGAGGCTTACATTTGATTAAGTGGGGGGGGGGGTGCCCGTCCTAATTACGTAATCAACTTTGGTCATTGCAAAGCAATTTTTTCGGTCTAAACCTGGACATTAAATGTGCATTTTTAAAAGCATTCCTAAATATTTTTATTCTCTTTTATACCGTATTTACAGCCACTGAGGTCTGAAGATTAGGATCTGTAAAATAAACAAAGAGTTTAAGGTTTTGTAATTACTTTGAATGAATAAAGTACATTTTTGAAACTATTCTAAAATGTTTTTTTTCACTTACCGTCTTCAAACAAACGTGTTTGTTTTGTAAAGACAAACGCTAGGTTCACGATTCTTCACATTTTCCGCAAATTTGGTTGATTACGTAATATTGGGGGAGAGGGGAGGGGGTCAGGCCGCTGATTACGTCTGTTGACGAAGGGGGGGAGGTCGGAAATCCCAAAAACGTAATTACGTAATATGTGGATGGCCTCTTTTCAGCCACAATGTCCGGTCCTTATTGGTCGGTGGGGACATTTCCATCGCATTTCTTTTGTTGCTTGCTTGTCGTCATGTAGAGGTTAGTAATTCGACCGCATATCTAGGTAGGTACCTTCCTGGAAGAAGGTAGGTTTGAATTCAATCTACGGCAAGATAGTATTTCAGGTGAACAGGAAAAACTACATTTTAAGATAATCTATAGAACTGAGATGTCACTCAAATTAAATAGCCTTAATACGCGGAACCAAAACAATGCGATAATGCCGAAAGTCCGAGACATTTTTATATTATTATGCAAAGCCGCTATTCACGAGAAATCCGGTAGGAAATATCTGCCATTTAAAATTAGCATATAAAAGCAATTAGCAAACATGCGTTTTTAAACTATTTATTTTAATTTTATTCATTTTAAAGCAATTCACAATTATGATATCGAAGACTGGCACTCTCGTTTGACATTATAAATAGGTTTAAAAACGAATTTACCGCGTGAAGTTTGTAACACCCGACGTTTCGGCGATCTTGCAACCGCCGTTGTCCAGGTAGACTCAGTCTACCCTGAACAACGGCGGTTGCAACCTCGCCGATGAGTCAGGTGGTACAAACTTCACGTGGCAAATTCGTTTTTACACCTATTTATAAATTCACAAATATTACAATTTAATACATCAAATAAAATATTATGTGACTAAATTACTTAATCCACAGCAACAAAATAAACTCAATTATTAGATGACGTTTATTGTTCGATGTCGCCCAACCAAGCATAGCTTGGGCTTGAGCGGACATTATATAAACATAGTTGGATAACCTCCTATATATTTTTTATTTCTTGTTTTGTTTTTCAGAAATATTAAAATTCGAACCCCGTTCTTCTAAATCTGTAGGGACTTGCTAATAACTTTGCTATGCAATGCTAAAAAAAACAATCAAATTAAACCACGCTAATTTGATCCGAATTAAGGTCGTCAATTAACCGATTAACGTGTGGGACAGTGGTCGATTAGTGCTGCTTCACCCATTCCCATCGGACAGGCCGTTAACGCTAACCGAGAACCAAACGGCAGAACCGTAAGCGAGTGAGTGGTCATTGTCCCACAGAGTTGCTGTCTTACACGGGTACGAATGCGTAGAACGCTTGTCATCGACGCGCTTGTTTCTTGTCCAAAGGAGAATGGGCAAAAATGTATAGGATGCGTCCCCACCGACCAATAACGACCAGCTGGAAGCTGTTTTCATGACTGTCAGTTATTGCTATGGCGGTCGATCTCAATTCAAAAGTTACAGCTAAAAGAAAACTCTGTATCATTATATAAAAAATCGTCGCTTATGCGGGTATGCGGAGCTACGCCACGCCGTCATGTTTCGCGTCGTCATAACTTTTTTTGTTGAGAGGAAGCGCCAAAGTAACAATTGTGATGCATTATGGTTGAATTGTCAGTTTTGATTTATGATGATTAGTTTGTTATTCTGAAACTAAGACGTAATAACGATGTTCTACTGTAATAAACGTTTTTTAGATACAATGACATAGATTTTTTGTCCTACATCACTTGACACTTTTTCCTACATCACTTGAGACTGACCGCCAATACTCTAAGGACCGCCATAGTAACAAATGACAGTCATGAAAAGAGCGTTTTCAATGACACATGTCCGGTCGTTATTAGTCGGTGGGGACGTCCTGCCCCATCCTCCCTTTTCTTTAAGGTTTCTACAAGCTAAAACATCTCTACGAGAAATCACGTATCGAGGAACATGTTTTACCCCCACGGTTATTGGCATGTTTGCGATAAGCAGGTATTTCGTCCTGTGGCCTGCATGTCTTCTTGTTTACGATTCAAATGCTTGCAACTTTGGCGGGAAAATTTTCCGCAAAATATTGACATAATCGGCCAGACGCAAGTCCAGGCTGTTTCGTAGAGAACTTCCTGCACATCTCGCTTCTCCGAGACCATGGCCGTTCCGTTTGTTTGCCAATTGAGGTGGAACCAGTTTGTTGTAATTTATGAAAACACGCTTTAATTTAATTAAAACTTGAGCACTGATTAATGTTATCTAACCAATACAAACGTATACACGTACGTAAGAATCGTAATTATTGTGTTTCCAACAAAAAGCGCGATATTTCCCTGTGAAAAACTTCAGGGTGACTAAAATTGCCAGATGCAGATGCTTCGACCGTGCAACCACCATTTCCTCTAAAGATTTTTGACAGAAATAATATTGAAACATGCAATCATTTTTGTCCCATTCTTTATAAGGTATTATTCGTTTTAGGTTTTTAATTTATTTAGAAAGACAAACATACTGTATTTAAAGACATAAATACGTAGTGATAGATTAACAATACAGTGCTACTGTGATGTGAAAATTACGTCTTGATGACAATCTGACATTAAGATTGTCGATTCTGTGAGCAAGCCCGCCATCTTCGGATTTTATAATGATGGTTGTCTTATTTCCATCCTAAAATGAGTCCCAAATAATTTGGAACATAACCAGTTTTGGAAGGATTACTCCTTCCAGTAGCCTTTATCTAGGGTGAGCAATTATAGTCCGTGGTGCTCTTTGCCCGCTGTGACCGTCGGTGGCCAACAAGTCATTTTAATAGTAGTTGATACCAGGTCAACATCTACCCGACTTCTTAGGAAACTAAGTTAGCAGACTCCGCAGGTAATCTAGAAGATACAACACTGCTTTGCAAAAGAGTCCACTGCCCAGTGCACGTCGGAGGGAATTCTTTCATTCAATTCATCTTTTCTAGGAGGCTCCCGGAGGTGAGCTAAACCATGAGTTCTTCAGAACTTCTCCTAATTTAGTCCTTCGTTACTGAGGAAAAAAATCATATCCTACAGTTGAAATAAAAAGGCTTTTTCCTCAATAACTAAAACCAACATAAAAACTGTAAAGTACCTATTTAAAGCTGTAAATTTGTTAAATATAAAATAAATTAATGAAAAAAAAATTATATTATAATACAAAAAATAACTAAAGTTTGTGAAAGATTACAATAATTGTTATTATATACTTTTTAAATTATAATTATTGCCAAAATCCTGTAAAAACTACATAAAATGTACATCAACAAAAAATATAGTTTCTGGGTTGCCTTCATAAAATCGCAAGCGTAAAATCTACCACATTCTAAAATATCTCTAATATCAAAAATGCTCAAAAGAGCAAAAATATGTTTGGTTTTTCGAGCCGGGTTTATTTTAGAGTACATGGGTGAAATCATCTGATTAAAGCAGCAACTTCGGTTGTCGACTACAGCGGGCGAGCCCGTCACCACAGGAAGTTTTAACGATTAGTCGTTCTATCTCCCTGGAGTGAGCGTAGAAGACTTGGGACAAAACAGTCCACCATCTAGCTACGCCACAACCCGTTAGAGACCAACGCCTTACCGCGAGATAGCCAGTAATATTACCTGGCGGGCGACACTCGCGCCCTAACTACCAATTGTGACCAGATTTCTCCGGTCTCTCGATTGGTTCCGAGTTCGAGGTCGCTTGCGCGGTTCTCTCCCTTACGAAGCGATGAAACGGTGTATACCGAATCTATCGCGGACCACTGCGTCCTTTGCCCGGCTTTCACCCAGGATCGGATAGCCGATGGTCATTTCGAGAGCAGTCGCCGTAAGGTCCGCAACCACCCCCGCTCTATAGGAAACGGTACAGCTTCCAGACTCCCCCGACTGTTAGTCAGAGTGCACAATCGATTGGCTTGCGCCGCACGGTGCGCAGACCGTCCAGGAGCGCCAGAGGTTTGATTCCCAGGGGAAACTGACCAGGGCCAGAGTCCTACCCAGGTTCGCACCTCGTGCGTGGAGGCCGTCGTATGGGTGTTGACCCGTGAGTGTGACCGACCCTGAACAGAATAGGTCTTCGTGGCCAACCCAGCATGGGCCCATTAGCTCCCAAAGTAGCAGCAGCAGTTCGGCTGAATCACAGGCAAACGGCAAATGAAACAAGCGTTCTACGTGTTTTATCCCACTGCCACCTGTTAACTAGGCTGTGCGCTATGCTGCCCGATTCGAGCGAGACGCACAACAGCGCGGAAGGGAGACAAAGCGGCCACAAGAATAAACTCGTTGGATAGAACAAAAGATAGGGTTTTTATTGCAATAGTGACTCGCATCGCAGACTTTAGAAGAGGCTTTGCTTCTTGTAATTAAATCTGCTCCCTTTGTTGTACAAATTAACCGAGCTCGATTGAGATTTGTCCGTTGCCCCAGATTGTGGACTTTTCGGTGAATTCTGCGTACCTACCACAGAGTCGAGTTAAAGCGGCAACTGTGATAATTAATCATTGGATTCCTATGATAACAACAGTGGCTTGATTGCAGAAATCAACAAAAAGAATGTGTTAGATATTGAAGGAGATGATCACTCCAATATCCAATAAACACAAATAACCAAAGCGAAAAGTGATCTAACATTAAACGGACGTTGGCGACTAGACATCGATAAAAATCATCAATCATCTCCAAGGTCAGCTAAATAGTAAAGGAACACCCATCGACGGGTATTTTCTGACAAATTACCTTAAAAAATCTATAATGCAATAATAACTGACTCTTCGAGTAAATTCAAAAAATAATTCACAAAAGAGAAATCCAAAACGGAACGTATTGAATATGAAGTCAACGTGCAAGTGCGTAACATAAAAATAGGTACAAAATAAAACAGTTAAGATATAACAGGACAAATGAATGATGCCCAAGACTTACAAATAATAATAATGAAACATTTTATTAGTTGATACAAATACGAGAGCTTATTGCATTGAAGCAATATCTTACAGTTAACCTTAATCTAATAGTAAACCATGTTTTACGATAAAAATAAGATAAACAATATTAACATAAATTATAAAGGCAACTAGTATCGAATGTAACTACAATTTAAATTCAGCAAAAAATGTTATTTTGGCCTGTGTTTAAGCAATACATTGCTAGGGTGCTGTGATTAAATGTGGGGTTAAAGCGATCCAGAGACGGGCTCCATGTACAGGAAGGAGTGCGAGCGTAAATGTAACCAGGGATCGAGAGCAGAAAGTTGTCTTCAGATCTCAGAGGGCTCCCGTGAACTGATAGAGCGTTGAACCTGCCTATGAAATATCTCCGAGCGGCCTAGACCAAGATTTTGTAGAGCAAACAGATACCTCACGTATCTCACTTTTTCCCGGGTTGTCAGCCAGTAAAATCTTCTTGTGTACTCCGTAATATGGTCATACTTTCTTTGGTCATAAATAAGGCTAATGCACACATTCTGCAGCCTATCTACCTTGGTTGCACACATCTTGATATATGTATATGCAACCGTTTCTTTATTTTTTATCTTCATCTATTCTTTCCATGTCATAACTTGTGTCTTCTTATAGTACCTTCTTTAATTGAAAGTTGGCGATCATCGTAACTTACGAACCTGCTGCCCGAAATAGAGATGTTCTACTTTGGCTACACCAATCCCTTAGGTTGTTAAGTCAGGTTGCCCTTCTTCTGCACACGTCTCCAACGATTCTCAATTCTCCCTTGCATTACTAGTTGCAACATTTCGTATTTTGAGCCCCTCATTACGTGTCCGAAGTATTGGAGTCTCCGTTTTTGATGATATTGAAAACTTCTATATATATTTCCTGATTAGATTCAACACTTCAACATTCGACAGTCTGTTCGTCCCCGAGATTTTATTTATCATTTATCGTTTCATTTATTCAACAAAACGTATAAGAATTATTTAAATAATTGTGCGTCACTCCTAACTTGGCAGATCCTGTTCCAAAGAAGACACCTATGCTATGTGATAGCAATATTAAATGTAATTTTATGAAAAAGATGTTTACTAATGTATTGGTTTCATGAGATTGCATGCAGAGCATTATTCTGTAAACTCACATTTTAAAGGAATCCAGTTTCTTGCGCAGGGTCTGAGTGAGGGTCACAGGATGCACTCTCCTAGGTATGTATACCTAGGATACACTCTCTTCTATGGCATGAAAGGCTGGATCCTCACTCAGACCCTGCGCAAGTAACTGGATTCCTTTGAAATGTCAGTTTACAGAATAATGCTCTGCATGCAAGTTTTTGAAACCAATACATCTTCTAATATCTTCTTAGATCTTCTGTAAACATCTTTTTCATAAAATTACATTTAATATTGCTATCACATAAAATATGTGTCTTCTTTTGAACAGGATCTGCCAAGTTAGGAGTGACGCCGAATCATTGTATTTAAATAATTCTTATACGTTTTGTTGAATAAGTGAAACGATAAACGATAAATAAAATCTCGGGGACGGACATTATACATAATGTTTAACCTGTTTAAGAGCCATATTGTCAAGTATTTAGCAGTTATTGCCTTACTTCTGTCTATTTATAATCATATAATATTAGAAACATTATGTTTAATGGCATTTTGTCTGATCTTTAGCTGTCGCATCTAACATAACTGTATTTTCAGTGAAACTCGCCTACTGCATGCATTCGGACGATGTGTTAGCGCCATTAAGGCTGAGCGAACTGTCCTCCGGTTGTCTCGCATCGGCAATTGAACAGCCCACTTGCACGCATGACTCACAATTTTCCAGCTAAACACAAAGACACGACAATTCGTTACGTCACACTCTCAGGTTGAGCGACCCGAATGAGGCACTACGCAGAGCGACATTGCCCAATTTTGTTCCCATTGCCCAACGGTTGTTGTCTGTACCTACGATGTGCTCCCGCGTAGCATAGGTACAGACAAGCTACACGTCAGCCTGGTTTAAAACGAGGCACTAAAGACACTAGTAAAAACTAACGACCGCTGTAGTTAGAGTGAACCGCTCAAATCGATGATTGCCTACACATTTCTGGAACGTCTTTGTTCTGCTTAGGAAATTTAATTAGTTCACTTGAAGTTAATCACAGTCACCACACTCAATAACGGTAACCCTCCAAGAACTGTTGTGTTATATATTGTGATCGTCTTGATGGGTGCTGAGACAAGGAATACGAAGAAATAATCAAACAGAATGCAAGCAGAGATCCTTGGCACTGATCAACCAAAATAAAGGTTACAGGTACTTAAATCGAAATACAAGCAATAGCGCTGATATTATTATATCCGAAGCATTGACAAAATTTGAAAAAAGAATAAACATCACAATAAGAAAACAGTGTAGATAATTGTGGAACAAGAAAAGTATTAATCGGTGCATCTTTCATCAAATCTGAGATTTGTAGAAGACATCGAAACCTCTGAGTCGACTTATAAACTAAACGAAATGTTAAAAGATCTAAATCAAGTGATATCTTTCTCTAAAATAAGTGACGATTATAAACCTCGCTAAAACTTTAGTTTTAGCGAAAGTTGAACATTCGAGAATTCTTTAGAACTCTCGAACGCACTAAAGCTAAAAAGCGTTAAATTAACTTAGATTTTATTAATGATTAAAAATACATCCTTCCAGAATTATTTTGCTCTTCTGAATATAAAATACTTCTCGAGTTCCAACCCATAAATCAAAGTTCATTGAAACAATCCACCGATGATTTGATTTTTGTAATTAGCTAAGAATCTATCTACTATCTCTAGTAGATAGATTCTTAGCTAATTACAAAAATCTAATATATATTATATATCTTAATAAAATTTTACTGTAATGTGATTTATCTACATTGGAATGCAATATTCTTTTCACTTATTGTTTTACAAAAGAGTGACAAGTCATTTCCTGTCATGTCACATTTGGACTAGTCCTGTTTATGTACTCTCTTTTTCCTCTCTCTCTCTTGTTGTGCCGCAACGGGTGTCAATGCCCACGACACCGGCACCGTAATTTCACAGTTGGTGATTCCGCTCGAAATTAGCCTATCATACTGTGGGTTAATGGAATACGGTTGTGCATTTGTGTGTATTTAGGTACTTTCTTATCTCTGCCATATTATTTTGCCCATCTAGTTTCGTGTGATATTAAATGTACTAAATTGTTTTTTTCTGCATGTTTAATGTTAACTGGTCATAACTGCAGTGAATACAATGCAATAATGATAAATGTCTCCAAATAATAAAGTCTACGATGCAATTGGAGGTTTAGCTATTCCCACTGTGTATGCTGTTGCTCCAAACAGGAATAACAATGTGCATATTTTTTTTTTCATTCATAGGGCTGATGCCTTTTTGTGGAACCCGCCTTGTTGCCTATCGGCAACATCTTCTAGGTGGCCATTTATAGCATGACGCAGTCAAATACTCAGGCGGTCACCCATCTCAGTATTGACCGCGCCCAACACTGCTTAACTTCGGTAACAACGAGGAGAACCGGTGTCAACGTGGCTACAGACGCCACTCTAATTTTTTTTTATTTATTTATTTATTTATTTATAGTATTACACAAGTTCGTTTGTACAGTTTACCATATCATGTTGTATATATATATGTGACGTTAGCAAAAAACTGATTCTCGAGGAGATATAGTAATGAATAAAAGTCGCCTAACTAGGCCAGGGCCTGTTCTAAGGCAGACTTTATAAAATATTGCTTAAATGTATCTAATCAAATTACTAAATAATTGTTATATAAAAAAAAATTAAAAAAAATAAAATTAAAACAATTAAAATTTGTAGAAATTCTATTACTTTGACAATAATTATTAAAGTGTATAGTAAAAGTAAAAATATGTTTGAAAGAAAAAATATATGTCTAAAATTGAAGAATAATGTGAAAAATTAATATACAAAAAATTAATATACAATATTCAACATTCCATTGATGTTTTCCCTGCCTTCTTTAATAAGCCACCTAGAAACCGATTTTTTAAATTTGTTTTTGGTTTCAATGCGTTTAACGACATCAGGCAGGTAGTTGTACATTCTCGGTGCTATGAAGTTGAAATGTCTCTGTCCGAAAGTCGTACGGGTTCTTGGCACTATCATATCGTCATTCTTAGCAGCTCTGGTGAGTCTCACTCGTGCGTTAATAAGTGGCATTTTGAATTTTGCGTGTATCAAGGCTATCTTAATGTACAACAGTCTTGGGTCCAAAATATTACTATCTTTATATAACTGGTTCGTAGGATATCGATACGGTTTACGCTCGATAATTTCTAGTATACACTTATGCGCTACTTCAAGAGGCTGGAGGATAGTTGATGCACAACCACCCACCCGATTATGCCATAACAAAGAATGCTTTGGCATAATGCATAATACGTATTTTTTAGTGTTCCCGGGTCTAATATATATATATATATATATATATATATATATATATATATATATATATATATATATATATATATATATATATATATATATATATATATATATATATATATATATATATATATATATATATATATATATATATATATATATATATATATATATATATATATATATATATATATATATATTTAAAATAATTGATCATTCTCTTAAAGTGTATATATATATATATATAAAATTTGTCTTTTCCAATTGATCTCTTTTTTCTATTCCTACGTGTATTGAAGCTTGCTTTAAAAATTCGAGGTTTTTATGTAGTAGGCAGAAACCTCTATTTGTTACTTTGCCGATATTCTGTACGAACGTCTCCAAAGGCTTCAAATTCTTCAAATTCAAGTGTTCATGTCTTCGAATTCTACCATTTCCTACTGCGAGAAACCATAGTACCTTGATATTAATGGGGATATCTCAACTGCTCAATATTTTCTGCATTTTCATTAGGACATTTCTAACAGCTTTGATTCTCGGTTTCAATTCCTGCGAGAAATCATTTGATTGTAATAATATTTCCACGTTCTTTGTTTGACATATGTAATTGTTTTCATCCGTTAATTATTCGTGAATTTTTCGATAACCATGAATTTTCTTAGAGACTTTTATTTCAATGTATGAATTTGGATCACTTTTTTAAGTAGTATGTTTGCTAATTCGTTGTTTATCGTTTGTATATCACTAATTTATGTTATTTTATTAATTTTCATTGATATGAAAACTTAATAATATCTATTTGTACATTATTTTTGAGTTTTCAACAGTGGCAGGCGGGGTAGGGGGTGGGAAGGGGAGCAATCGATGAAGAACGTCTTCAATATTAATATTGATTGTAAAGACGCCGTCGTTTTGATCTAAATTAATTGTAATATGTTGCGTTTGTGTCAGAATGACCTATAAGTTGTGGGCATTTAATAATAATAATACAATGCATTATCTTTCGTTAAATCGTTTGAATATTGTAATTCGAATGAAATGGGCACATTTAATAAACGTAAAAGCGAAAACAAAGTTAGAATATTTTCATCTTTTTCATTCAAGTTAGGGGCATTGTTGTTGAAGTAATATGTTTAGTATCTACATATGTCATTGAAAGGACCGGACATATGTCTGTCGTTTCGATCTTTTCATGTCTGTCGTTTGTTACTATGGGGGTCAGTCTCAAATCCTTGTGGAAAAAACTTACAGCTAAATAAAAGTCTATGTCATTGTATCTAAAAAAAATGTTTATTGCAGTAAAACATCGTTATTACGTCTTAGTATCAGAATAACAACTAATCATATAATGAAAAAGATAATGCATCATAATTGTTATTTTGCGATTCCTCTCAAAAAAAAGTTATGACAACGCGAATATGGCAGCGTGGCGTGACTCCGCATACCCGGTCGATGATAAGCGACGACTTTTATATGATACACAGGTTTTCCTTTAGCTGTAACTTAATTCCCCACAATGATTTGAGACTAACCGCTACAGTAAAAATGACAGTCATGAAAAGCGCTTTCCAACGACATATGTCTGTTCGTTATTGGTCGATAGGGACGCGTCCCATACATTTTTGTCCATCCTCCTTTGGAAATTTTTATATCTGGTGATAACTATTTGCTTATAATATAATGCTTCCTTTAAACAATCATGATCCTACAAATAAGAGAGAAAGATAGACGATGCGAATACACTCTCCGTATAATTACACATTAATACGGTATAGTGACAGAACATAATACGGTACGTAGTAATACTTTATAATGATATAATTCTATTCATGAGACATAACGTAATAAATATTACGGTAGGAGATTTGGGTAGAAAAATTTAAAGGGTTACGGGAAATAACAATCCATATCAACTTTTTAAAATTTTTGGTAATACCATTTTTAAAGTCTACTAACTTAAAAAATGACATTTTAGCAAGGGTTGAGCGAGAAAAAAATATATTTTGTCTCTAAACCAAAATATTTGAGTTTCTAAAAAATTTCATTTTACTCAAATTACTCCCCAGAGAAAAGTGAAGAATATAAGAATAATAGGAATATTTGGGTTTCTAAAAAAAATATACTTTAGTTAAATCGCAGAAAAAAGCCAAAATGTGGAAAAATTATTGGCTTAAATGAGTATTTCTAATCACAGTTCCTAAACAGCATCAGGAAGGTCATCGAGGAAGTCATGTCCAGAGGTGGGGCTCTGGACATGACTACCTCGGAAAAAGATGATCAAGGTCCACCGTCACCACCTTGGTCATACTTTTCCGTCACAAGTTTTTTTCTTCCTTCATTTAAGGGCAGACTATGATCTTTCTTTTGACAATCGATTCATGCTTCGATTCGTTTAGGAACAAGCCACAAGATGTCACTTGTATCGCATTTTCACAAAAAAAATGGCACTGATCGTTTTCCCCCGTAAGCCTTCATTTAAAAACGGATACAGTTTAGATGCTGAGTTTCTCGTCGCGACTTCTAGAAACTGCTAATCGGAATTCGCCAGCTGCTTCTTTCTCGCGCGACCGCCGTAATTTGATACACTTTTAATTGACTGTTGAAATAGCTTTAATGTGACCATTAGACCATCATCGGTAGCGTCGACCTCGAGAGCACTTTCTTATTTGGATGCAAGAGCGAATGCCGAACAGTATTTGGCAGCAATTAGCAACTGTTGGATAATGCGGGAACAACTTTTGCTCTCTGCAGTATGTTGTGTATGTTTTGAAGCAATACCA
Organism: Micropterix aruncella; assembly: GCA_944548615.1. Classification (NCBI taxonomy): domain Eukaryota; kingdom Metazoa; phylum Arthropoda; class Insecta; order Lepidoptera; family Micropterigidae; genus Micropterix; species Micropterix aruncella. The sequence continues at coordinate 8,805,204 of OX155955.1, forward strand.
TGTAACAGTCGATGAGGGGATATTGGCAATCGAGAAACTTTTGAAACTATTCAGTAATTTCTTTATTCCTGATCGTTTCCGGCTGAGTCAAACCTTTAGATATGGTGGAATCTTCACTAGATAACTTCATATTTACAGATGAAGTTGCAATCCTATGTCTACCCATAGAATTGCCAAAAACCAAGATCTTATTAGATACGCTCAATTTCGACATTTTACCTCCATGAAGTAGCGGTTTTTTTCAATACCGAATTCATTTTCAATCAGCTTTCTCATTCATGTACTACTAGATTACTACACTCGGGAGTAATGAATTCGGGTCACCAACATAAACCTTAATATCTCAGAAACTAAGAATGCTAGCATATTCAATAATTACCACATTAATAATGAATATTTGCTGCCGCGAACACATCATATATTTTTGTGACAGAATAGAAACAAAAGACAAAAATCCACTGATTTCGTAATTCGATTTTCGAAACATCATTTATTTTGTGTTTAGCCATTTAATAGCATTACTTTACATAAAACGATAAGTTTCATTAATCCTATTTCAGTAGTATAAAATATGTTTTATTTCAATAAGCTAGAATTCTTAATTTCCAAGATATTAGGGTATAAACGCTAATAAACCAACATAAGTTGGTGACCCGGATTCATTGTTGCCGAGTGTAAATGAGCTAAATGCGATATGTAAGTAATACTGGAATCTATCGCCAAAATGAAGAAATCGGCTTGATTGTTTGGTGAAACAGTTATATTGCGATCTGTTCTTGTAAGCACTAGAGAATCACTTCAATTCAGAAGGATATGGAACTACAATATGGATATAGAACTACAATATCTTGTCGTCCAGCTGGTTACAGGTAAAGAGATAGAGATTCCGCTTAAGTATTTAATTCTGTTGGGCTGTGATGGGTTTGTCGGTCCTTTTCTTAATTCTTTCGTGGTTCATAATCAGTTCAATACAAAAGGATATGGAACTACAGTATCTTTCCATCCAGCTGATTGCAGGTGAGGAGATAAAGCTTCCCACTGTGTATTTTAATTCCGTAGGGCTATGATAGGCCCGTCGATCATTTTCTTTCGTATTGCATGTTTCTGATTTTTAACTCCATCGCATAGATATTAGGATATACGTTATGGATAGGTTTAGTAGCTAATCTTAAATGTATACTTTCCAATGAAAATAGCGTGTGGCTCAACTCAAATTATGCTCTATCAGCTTCTGTTTTACTTTACACAGTTGGTGTGGTATCTAACTGTTCAGAGGTTTCGGTGTTATGGTCTTTTTTGTGTTAGATTTATCATTCCAAGAAATGTATACTTCAAAGATCTCTTTGATTCATTAGTTAGGTTTGATGTTAGTACAGCACTTCTGCTAGTCTACCACAGATCCACCGTTTGGTGTCCATAAGCAGGCCCTCGCCACTGATTTATTATATGCTCACACTTGTATAGTATTGTAATAGCCATAGTAGTAATAATATCAATAAAATTGCAACGAATAGATATAAAAAGTAGACGCGGCATATTGCCTATTGGTACTAATTGGTAGATGGTCGACTGGCAGTACAGTGGAATTGTACTATCAACTGTTATATATTGCGGTGCAATGTAAAATGTTATCCGACTCGAAAGCTGGTGGCAGCGCTGGGATAAAGCAGAATGAAACTATGAGAGCGAAGAAGAAGAGTTTTTGGGAGTATTCTTTGGCATACGGCATTACAGATGTTACATGTGGGGGCGTAAATGTACTACCATTAACGATTGCTCGGCGCTTAAGCGACTGTTAGCTATTAAAGAACCGATCGAGATGGGCGATGACATTGGCTGATTATTATTTTTGATTCGAACACAGAACGAACGGAAATAAACATGGAAATGTAGACGCGCTCTATCACATCTGCCGATAGCTGAAGTCAATGCGGTTGAACCCAAAGGCGACTAAAAAAATACTTTAATAGAACAAAGGAATAGGGATGATGTCTCATTTTACATGGATGATTAACGATTGCTTATCAGAGAGCTGCAACAGTATTCTCTCTCGACTGAAAGTCCGGGTGTTTACTGCAGTGTGATTGACACATGTTTCCTAATTTGGCCTCATATAGCCAGATGATGAGACTTATTTTGTAGAGACTTTATGTCAGTGTGTCCCCTTGACTCTTATACTTTGAACATCTCAAATGTGCGGCCCTTTGTCTTTTAAAGTCAGAACCGTTCAAGACAATCCTTAACAAAATGCGTCAGCATTCTAACTGCTCAACATTTTAATATTGACTATTCAAATGCGAGTGATGCATGCGTTCAAGATAACGCGATATGTCACAAAAACGTCAAAGAAATTTCTTACTATTTTGTTTGTTAGGTTTGGCTGTAGTGTTCTTGTGCAACCTACATTAAGATACAAATAATAACCTGCAGAAGACCTGCAGTTCGCCTGTTTTTCACCAATTGGTGATCACGATGTACGATCATGATAATAATATACCAACTTTAAAGGTTACTCTCCGTATAACATGTGACCGTATTTGCCATTTAGGTATGTTATGCTAATTCGATGTCATTTCAAAATGGCCTCATTTCGAGTTCGGAGATCTATTATAATAGCCACGCGAGATCGTGGCACAATACCACAAAGTATCGCTTCTCCCAGTACCGTTTGTTGTTTGCGTTCTCACGTCCGTCGTGAAATTATGCAATGTATTTAGCAAAGCCACAAGTAAGCCACTTTCACAAGCACGCACAGAAATTTCGGTTTCATTCATTCGCCTCTCGGCACATCCTCAACTTAGTAGACCAATGAGAAAAGCATCGTTTGAAATGCTCCTCTGAGAATTATAAACAGTGGAGCGGTGTCTTGTGAATATCGATGCAGGGTAAATAGGCTGTTTTGGGAGAAAGTTGCACTTTCATTTATTTCGTTTTGCGGCAGTAAATCAGATACCACGGTCCAGTCGGTCACCTGGAACCGTTCAAGAAGTAAATATATGTTTGCGGGGAGTTTTACTTCATTACTTCAATATGAAGAAAAAGGCTGCCGAAAGTCATCGTATTTTAGTGGAAGTTCATGGTGACAATGCTCTAGCTGCAGTCTAGCTGAACGAACGTGTAAGCAGTGGTTTGCACAGTAAACGTGAACATTTTGATTTGGAAGACGAAGAACGACTCGGAGCGCCACCAAAGTTTGAGGATGAAGAATTAGAGACAAGGCTTGATGAACATCCATCAAAAATGCAAGGAGAACTCGCAAAAACACTTGGAGAAAGGTATGAAATTGGGTGCGATATGAACTGAAGCCCAGAGAAGTCAAACACCGTTTTTTCACGTGTGAACAACTGCTTCAACGGCAAAAAAGAAAGGGGTTTTTGCATCGAATTACTGGCGATGAAAAGTGGGTCCATTACGATAATCCAAATCGTCGGGCAACGTATAGCCATGCCTCATCATCAACTGCCAAGCCGAATATTCATGGCTAGAAGATCACGCTGGGACCAGCTGGGTGGGACCAGCTGGGTGTGATGTATTATGAGCTACTACAATCGAACGAAAGGATCACAGCGGAGGTTTACCGACGACAATTGATGCGTTTGAGCCGAGCATTGCGAGAAAAACGGCCGTAAAATACGCCGACAGATACGACAAAGTTATTTAGCAACATGATAATGCTCGGTCAAATATTGCGGCGCCCGTTAAAACGTACTTAGAAACGCACAAATGGGAAATACTACCCCACCCGCCGTATAACCCAGACATTGCTCCTACCGATTACCATCTCTTTCGATCGATGAAACAAGTGCTAGTTGACCAGCACTTCTCCAATTACGATAAAGTAAAAAAATGGATCAATGCATGGATAGCGGTCAAAGAGCCGGCCTTTTTCACGATGGGATCCTTCGATTGCCAGAAAGATGGGAAAAAGTAGTGGCTAGCAACGGACAATACTTTGAACATTGAATGTATAACCAATTTTTCACAATAAAGCTTCAATTATCAACAAAAAAACCGCACGTATGTTTTCGGAATGTACTTAAAATCACACTTTTCATTTGACACTAAACCCGAGATATTTATGTTAATTTATTGATATTTGAACATTTGGACATTTAGACAACTATTTACTTGATATTTGGACAATTAAGGTACTTTTTGACACTCGGGATGACATAACGATTCTAACAATACAACATACTTCGAAATTGGTTCAAGCGTTTAGAAGTTATGGCGGAATAAAGAAAAGGAAAACATACACAGATGAACCCTGAACAGATTACACTCCTTTTTGTTGAAAACTATTATCTTTTAAAAACTAACTAATAGGAAATGTCCGAGGCCATTTCCTATTAGTTTTAGCATTAAAATGATCGAAACTGGTAGTGTTTTTTTTTGTCGATAAATGAAAAATGTCAGGATACTATAATAAATAAATTCCAAAGACACAACAGTTTGTTACTTGCGAAATATCTCAATGCACAAAACCCGGCTCCCGCGGCATTTACTAAACTCCGCCCTGATGCAGGGATCGATTTTCGATAATGTCGATACGTCCTTTGCCGTATTTTAATAGCTCACGATTCGATTCGGCGAGTTGTGCAAGCCAGAGCGTAGCCAGTTGACATTTGATGAAGAAACACCCCTTTGTTTGAAATATCAAACCGACTGTGTTGGGCCATCAGCGAGCACAACACCATGATACGGTTATAAATCAGGTGTTTCCAATTGAACAATTTATAAAACATATTTCACGATTATCATAAGGACCGAAAAATCCAATTATACGCTGATAATGAGAAATTCTCTTTTCTCGATAATAACATTTGCTCTTAGTGAGAATTTATTGGAGTTCAAATGTGACATTAAAAAGACATTAAAACACGAATAACAGCCTTCGGGCTTCATTAGCATTTCTTCCTCTGTGAAATATTATAAAATATAGTAATGATTATTACGTAATTACATTATACGTATATATATATTATTAATAACATCTATTTATATTATCTTTACTATTTTATACTTTTCTATTTTTATCTTACCTTATTTTTTATATTATGATATGATTTTATCAATATTATGTAAATATAAGCAATGTATTTCCTATAATTAGTTAAATAAATCTTTTTTTTTTATTCATGTATTTGGTAATTTACAACTACATATCTACAGTAAATGGATATGTACAATTATAATATCATCCAGTAGCAAAAAAACTGATAACATGTTATGCCAGACACTGTTGCCAGTGATCCTATTTTAATATCGCCTAACTAGGCAATAGCCTGTTCTAAGGCGGACATTAAAGTTGTTTTAAATATATTATGAACTAATATAAAAAACTAAGTAATGTAGAATATAGAAAATGAAAATATAATATAGAAAATATAAAATTGATTAAATATGAAATTCATAATGTGGCTCTCTATGCCTTTCTCTATTTTCCTCGACATTTCTTCTATTGCTGTAACAATATTTCTAGTCTGATTGTGAAAACTTTTAATTGGCCTTAGATCTGTGTAATAGTAATGGATCCATCTATTGCAATATGTACTACAATTGGCCAAGAGGATTGATAAAATTGGTCAGAAAACTGACAAGCAAGGTCAAACGTGGGTGGTAGATGTGCGGGCGACGTGTAGCAATAAATAAATATTATGAATCAAACAAAAACATCAACTTGCAAAGATAAAGAGAAATGAATAAGAAAGTCAGTGAGACTATGAAATAAAAGAAATATACATCAAAAAGCAGCAACTGTGCCCAAAGCATGCAGTTAAATGGAATATCATTGCTTTCTTTTTGTTAACGATAGCAAATAGGGTGGATTTAAAGATAGAAGAATCAAGTAGGACACAGGAAATATATAAAGGCTTTCCGTAGGTAAATGAGGCCAAGGCCACAGTCAACCAATATTTAATCAAACAAGATATCGTAAACGTTAGGACATAACGCCACAGTCAGCCGATATATAATCAAATAAGACATCATAAATTTTAAGACAAAGGTCAAAGCTACAGTCATCTAATATTGCAATAACGTCAAACGGAGAACTATATGGGGTAACACAAAACAGCAAAGGAAACAATAAAATGAAAACCATTACTCCGCCTTACCATATACTAAAAAAAAGTCTACTCATGTACGATAAGGTATTAAATATTACCAGAGAATAAACCATTGGAGAAAAAATCAATACCAAAAGTACCAAAGGTTCTAAAATACTCGAGGAAGCAGAGAAGGCAAAAATGAATCATCAGATCCCATTTTTAATATATTTAAAATTGTTATTTTAAACTGTTGTTTCATTTTTTATTATTATTATTTATTTAGGTAAAAACAATTATTATTTATTTAGGTAAATACAAATAGACCTATATTACCATTAATTATTACAAAACATTATAAATAGTAGCAAAGGGAAAATGAAAATCAAAATTACACTAATAACTTATTATACCAAGCAACCAAACCAACTAATGCAATGCTGAAAATTAACCACGTACTTGTAGGAAGGTGTCCAATTTCACGTTTCACTTGCGGTAATTTTTATTTTCTTTAAAATGATACCAAAATTGAATTAAGATTGCTTGATTTACTATTTTTAAACTCGCGTTTACACAGAGAACATTGACAAACGGTAATTGTCAGCAGTGCTACTTGATGACTATGGTAATTATCTTGGTTAATTGTTTTCGGTAGGAGCTCGAAAGTTAGTGTCTTTAATGATTGAAGATCTGGTGACATCTTCTTTTATCATTTCTGAAGTATTATGCAAGTGTTACGTTCGGACTATTGATTATTTAATTATATCTACAGCAACCTACGATTCATCGCCTCTGATCTGTCACACTTCAATTCTGGCAAATTTTGCGTACATGAACGATTGCTTTTTCAAGGTCACCAAAACTTCTTGTTTAACATATGACTGTCAGATAAAAGTAGTGCCAATGTAGACCATTGGTACTATCACCATAAATTCCTATCATTTGTAGTCGGCTATCTGCCAAAATAATTTTATGAATTTTATTGACAATTTTTGACACTCCTGAACGTAAAATCGATATGACATAATTTGAAAACAATTCAGATGAATTGTAAAACAATTTATTTCAACCGATGTACCTAAGTTTTTAGGTAGATCCAACATGTTTTATTCCACAGGTCGACATCAAATAGAAGTTGTATCTAATAAAAGGTTTTACCCACTCATGTACGATTTTACAACAGTACACACACAGGTTGTTGTAAAACCGGATAGCCATGGCAGCAGAGGTGGGCAAAGCATGACGTCATTAAATCAAATTGTAAATAAATAGTAGTAAGCATCGACGAAACTGGATCGCAAACCGGCTGCGAAATTTATGCTAATATCATAATACACAAAAACCAGTATTGTTATTTGCACTTTCAGTATAACGACAGAGAAAGTTTAACGGTCTCGTTAATGGGAATAGGAAAACAATCTGTGATAAAGCACTATGAAACATTTGAGTAGTGATAACTGATAAGGTATAAAAAAAACAATGACAACGGACCCCGAAGAGCAGATTGTTTGCATTATTATAGATACTTCAAACCTGTACAAATATGCGCATTGAACAGGTGTCGATTTTCGTAGTTACGTTCAATGGCCTCGGATGAATCGTAGAAAGATACACAATACATAGGTCGAAAGAAGCTTATAAAAACACATTTTATTAATTTGTAACAAAAACTGCGCGATCTCTCTCTAACACAGACACTGTTAATAAATAATATGGTGTGTTCACAGAAAAAGACTTAACCAAATTTGTAGGGCACCGAGAATATTTTGGGAAACAATGACTTGATTTTTGGCCACCCATTTTATTTTTATTCATTCCGGAAACTTTAAGTGTGACCCCGTATATAAATAAATATGTCGCGTAGAAGGTAATGGCTGTGGTCATTAATGGACGATGTTGGCTGTGGTCATTAATGGCTGTGGTCATCTATGGAGTAGATCTCAACGTGTGTAAATATGATTTTTAATCAACCGAATATTCGCCGGATACCGAATACGTAAAATATTGCCGGATATCCGGTTTAACCGAATAATATCCGGTATTAGGCTCATCACTAAAATAAAGGTAGCCCAGTTCCTTAAGCCTCGCACTAAAGAAGCATGTATTGACTCGGTTGCTACGTTTTGGTTATTAAAGAAATGAGTAAGAATGACAAAAGCAAGTGATGTAAAGGAAGGATAGTGAAACACAATCTAACATTAGACAGTCTCGCAGTCTTCTCAAAAAAATCGTTGCCATAGACTCGTTGATATGGTCCAACATAGAGATAACCAATACATTGACTGCTCCAATCGCACCCTGATGCTGCGACAAACCTAAATTCCGTATTAGTCCCTGAGCGAGAGACGCCCCAGCCAACCCTTAAGCTAACATGATCCTCTAAGCTGAAGAAACTAAAGCAATGCTCGAAAATTCTACGAAAATCAACAGATAAACAAGAAAATATTTGTAAAATCGTGATTCATCTAATACTCACGTTGTAATCAAGATGTACAGCGTATGTACGTCAGCCATGAAACAAAACTTTGTTTCAAAACAATCCATTTGCTCAGAAGTCTGCTACACCGACTGCGCGTGCACCGTAACGGCCATGCGCAAACGAGACGGCTATATAGAAATTACTAGTGGCCCCGCACATAGGTCATCTATCTATCGCGCTCTGACAAGCGGATCTGTTTAGAAATTTGCCGCAAAGCGGTTCCCGTCGGAGTTTGCACAGCAGCAGAAGCGCAAATATAAACATGTGTGTCCATTTGTTTAACTAACGGTACCACAGATTCTAAATACATGTCACAAGATTGAAAGACTGAGAAATTGGAGACTGCCAATGAATTAATGACCTCATGAGTTGTCATTTAGAAACATTTAGTAAAAATAAAAAATGTGTTTGCAAAGATGTTTTTATATAGATAAATCAGAAGTCAGTTGTTATGACGCGACAATTCTAGCTTTAAAACATGACAGTTCAGAGTATGTAAGTAATGATAATATCGTGTAAGATCACAGAATGTGATTCGACTGTAAGTGTCTATCATGACAATTCAAATATTTGTGCACAAACTGGAGAGAAATAAATTACGTAGGGAAATATTTACACTCATACAACTGTTTTTTCCTCCTTCTCATTAATTTTGAAACTTATACTACTGATAAATACTCCTACTCCTTCTGCGTCCATGGTGCAAGACTCTAAAACGATCTCCCAGCAAAATTACTAAACTCGCCTTCCTTAGAATCATTTAAGACACCTCAAAAAGTATTACTTTTCTAAAAAGTAACCAATTTTTCCTTTCTCTCTCCTTCCTCTCCTCGGGCATTTTCACTTTTAAATAGTTTTAATATTTTTTTTATACATAATAACTTATCTGTTTAATAATCTTTATATCATCGACGCGCGAAAGCACCACTGCACTGACTGATTAGGTTATTTGCAAGATATTGTCATGTGGCAATAAGCTCGCCTTTTTGTACATTATTTTTTTTGCGCAAACAGTTTTTTTATTTATTTATTAAATTTATAGAGATGGCACTGCGATTGGAAAATGGATTTGTTTTAACTCCAATGCCGCAAAATTGTTATCTGTCATAATAATAAAAAACATTCGATTGAAACAAGTGAATCAAAAGTTGGAGGATCACGCGGTGATACATACTCACAAAAGAGGGGAAAGCCCCCACCGAAATCGATAACGGCTTGTAGGATGTTTATGCAAACGATGACCCTTCGTTTTCTGGGGGCCTATTCTTGGAAAATTTTGCATGCTAAATTTGTCTATGGCCCATGTAAATCAAATGGACCATAGACAAATTTAACATACTAAATTTTCCAAGAATTGCCCCCGTGTTGTGAAATTTTGGGCGCGCCAAGTAAATCCTGGAAGAGAGTCACTGAATGACGACTTTCGCAGAGGATGTTATAGTTTGTCCATTGCTCCAGGCGAGCCCGCCATCTCAGGATTCTATAACGACTGTTGTCGTCTTGTCACCCAATAATAAGTCACAAAGACTTTGTGGCTAAAATATCGACTGATTCAGTTCCGCCTCGGACCGCCTCGGGAATAGAAATCTTTCTCAAGCAAGGGGCATGGGCAAACCAGTGGGACTCCTCGTCCCCTGGTTACAGTACGAAATCAATTACGCAGATCTCTATCTGTTGTGAGCATGTTTCATTGTGGACCCGTGAAGCTCTTTGTCTACGCGTTAACCATCGGAGTCAGGGAGCTACCGGATCATTTCTATAGATGAGTGGCAACAGGTCAACATTTACCGTCCTTTCTTAGTAAACATGCGTTTTCAAACTCCCCCGGTAATTCACTAGTTAAACAGACTTAGCACTATATATGAAATTGAAGACTATCGCGGTTTATTGGCATTATAAATATGATAAAAACAAATTAGCCGCGTAAAGACTGTAGCATTCGTCGTGTCGGCGATGTTGCAACCACCGTTGTCCAGTGTAGACTTACAACGGCTGTTGCAGCATCTACCCTGAACAACGGCGATGGCGCACAACCGCCTAGGACCACTAGAGAAGATTCACCAGGCGCACTGCAGATTACAACTGCCTACAATTCAACTGCAGACATAGTTTTTTTTGGGAGCTAACGGGCCCATGATGAGGTGGCCACGATGACCCATGTGTTCAGGGTCGGTCACACTCACGGGTCAACACCCATCCGACGGCCTCCACGCACGGGGTGCGAACCTGGGTAGGACACTGGGTCAACCAGTCTCCCCTGGGAATCAAACCTCTGGCGCTCCTGGACGGTCTGCGCACCGTGCGGCGCAAGCCAATCGATTGTGCTCTCCGACTAACAGTCGGGGGAGTCTGGGAACTGTATTGTTACCTATAAAGCGGGGGTAGTTGCGTACCTTACGGCGACTGCTCTTGAAATGACCATTGGCCATCCGATCCCGGTTCAGAGCCGGTCAAAGGACGCCTTGGTCCGCGATAGATTCGGTGTACTCCGTTTCACCGCTTCGTAAGGGAGAGGACCGCGCAAGCGACCTCGAACTCGGAACCAATCGAGAGACCGGAGAAATCTGGTCACAATTGGAAATGAGGGCGCGAGTATCTCCAGCCCGCCGGGTTTATTCCTGGCTAACTCGTTGTAAGGCGTTGGACTCTCACGGGTTGTGGCGTAGCTAGACGTCGGATTGTTATGTCCTAAGTCTTCTACGCTCACTGCAGGTCGATAGAACGACGAATCGTTAAAACGTCCTATGGTGACGGGTTCGCCCGTTTTAGTTGACATCTCAATATGCAGACAGAGTTTACTGAGACGTAGTTGAAAGTTGAAGATCTCATCTTGGAGATAGATAGGTTGAATAAGAAACAGTTGGCCAGATCCCAAATATCTTAACTGAAAGCGTATAGCGAATCTTGCATGAATAAGGTCAGTTGCCGTTGAGTGCCCAAAAATTCACAAAGTCAAAAAAATGCCAACCACTGGTGCCTGGGAAAGAAATGCTTGATAAGTGCAAGGTCGATTCGGAAAATCATTTCCATAGCATTGTGACTTGTGGCAAGACATAGTCAAACCAACACGACCGACCAACAGCAAAAGTCTTTATTTTTAGCCCTTTGCCGGCAAGATCGTGGCCTTTTTTAGCGGATGCTGAGGGAATAATAGCAATTTGATAATTTGTCGAATAAACCACATCACGGGCGTTTATTACGCTGATCTACATGAAAAAATAAGTGACGCATCCTTGAGAAAAGACGTAATTTCTAAAATTATTTTGATCGATATAATATAATATCTATAGATTATAAATATTGCATTTTGTCGAGGAAAATCACGTAATGAGTCATGCATATATCGGCACGCGTACATACGTTATTGATAAACGTGTAGATAACAATAGACAGCTAAAGAATAATATTTGCCGATAAGCAATCGATAGCATTGACTACTGAAACGGTGTGTAAAACAGAAATGTATCTATACGCCTAAAAAGGTAGCTCGTTTTAATTCACCGAGACAAGCGTTATTATGTTATTTGCAATAACTTAGTAGGTATAGGTTGTCGGGTGCCTCTTTCTTAATTCATCGATAAAATTTTATAAAATATTTATAAAGACAGAAAACAGATGATCAAGAAAGGCAATACGTATCCGTCTACAACTGCCATAGTTCTTCAGCCAAAATGTTTCTCTCCAGGCTGATTCATTGGTCCACTTCACTTCAGTAATTTAATACATGGTGCTTTATAATCCGCCACAAAACGCAATGTATTTGCTGCATATTGTATCAATTCTGCTCTAACTCTGCTTAAAATTAACATGTATACATAACATAACGGTTTTTCAACATATTGTGAAAATACATAGCATCGTACCTACACATTTAATTATATGTACATTTTTTTTATTGTCAATTGTTTTATAGTAACTTGTTATGTTATAGTCTTTGTTTTTGTAAACTGGAAAGTTTATAGTAATTTACTGTATATCATTTCTTTACTAAGTTAGGTACCTATTTTAAAATATTATTTTAATGTCATTCCTACACAATTGTAATAGTTGTATTGCAAATAAATACTATTTATCTTTTATCTTTTTGGTACAAATAACATCTATAACATTTATTGATACTGTTTGCGCAAGAGAAGTCCGTTGGAAAATTTCATTTTATCCTATAATTCGCAGGCTTTCATTTTATTTTTGACAGTCCATAATAATAATTTTCCTGCCTTTAAAAAAACACACATATCCTTTGTCTGTAGTATGCTGTATGGTGGACATGATGTGTTATTTATAAATTGACACAGAACATGTTATTTTAAAAATCGAAATCTCAATATCATTAGTGATTTTGACTGTTTTATGTGTATTTCCCCATAAGATATAAAAGATGATTAAATAAAACTTTAATCACATGTAATTTTAAACATTTAGCAAACTATTCGTGTATCAGTTGTAGTTGACATATTTATTATAGGTTGTATTTTGAGTATGCGTTTTCAGATATTTTTTCCGTCCGCTAATTTCTGATATTTTTCTCAGGTCTTATGTCGCCTTAACCTGTGAAATCGATATGTCTAATGCGTTCCGATTTCGCAATGCAGAAATCTGATCAGATCGCAGTATTCGCAACCGTAGTGGGCGCATTTGAAATTCTCCTTATTGAGACTGTTCCGTCGCCGCGTGTTTCGCGCAGAACTTAATAATGCCTTCTGCGACCTTCGTCAATGAGGCAACTGCGCACGCAATTTTAACGCAAAGAAACAACTTGACATAGTTTTGCCATATAGAAATGCAAATTCAGGAGAGAACCTTCCAACAGGCACTGATGGCACAGTTGCTGGCAGAGACGTTCTCCGTTCAATATGCGATCTTTATTGGAATCGACTTGAGTTGAATTTCACAGGATTCGTTTTTTACAGATATTTAGGTATGTAAATAATACAGCCATTAGACCAGCTATCATGTATGGATCAGAATGTTGGGCAACTAACAGAATGTTGGGACACGTCCAGCGACGCCCAATGGAGAAGCTCGCCCTAGACCTGGCAACGACGAAACGTGCTCGTGTTGGCTGGTTGATGACGGTCGAGAAAGACCTGAGAGAAGGTCAACTCGACGCCGACATAGCACAAGATCGTGCTCAGTGGTGGAGAAGGACAAGGAAGGCCGATCACAAGTAAATGGGACAGGATCTAGGAAGCAGAAGAAGAATCAGAATAAAAAAGGCTCTCTGTGATTCTCTCTGTGTAAAAGCTAGTTTAAAAATAGGAAAACAAGTTATTCTTGATTGATTTTAGGCATTATTTGACAAAAACGAACGCATGTAGGTAATTAGTGGAATTCGATATAAATCATGCAAATACTTGTCTAATTTCGTAATTTCTTATATATTTTTGTGTGGAATCAGCAAAAATAACGCAATTTTAACCGTCAGTTTAAATTTTACCTACAATTCAGATAAGACATTTAAAGTTTTATAGCACCTTTTTGTACCTTTTTGCACCAAGGTTTTAAAATTTAAAGCTCAGCGTTTGAGGTTATGTCTCTCTCATATATGGGCCATCAGTTCTTTACCCTCTTCCTTAGTCTTTTTTTTCCAACCAACGGTAAAACAACAGTTATAGCAAACTAACTAGGATTCTAACCTCTTTCTCATGGGTATATACTGACCAGTGATACGAGACTATCTACATAGGATTCTAACTTCTTGTGGGTGTAGCGGGTCGGTTGCTAAAATCGCCAGACAGATGCGTTCACCGTTTTAAAAATACTACCCTCTTTCTCTGCGCATTCTACAAGTTAATTAATAGTTTTAGTCGATAAATATTTCCGCACACTAGCGCGAAAACTTCTAAGGTTATCTGTTGATTTCCCGGTGGCAATAAACTCGTCAATTTGTGTATTTTTTTAATTCATCAAAAAAAGAGTTTAATTATTTAATAAATACATAGTCTGGAAAAATCCTCTAAGCGAGATAGAGAGATAATGACCAACATAAGGATAGCATTAACTACATAGTCTGGTAAAACCAACTAGATGAGTTATCAAAGACAACATTGCAGAATAGATCTTGGTAGTCGGAATTATAAAGTCTGGTAATAATCAACTACACGCATTAGTTACGGATAATCTTACACAAGCATCGTAGCGAATATACAGTTTGATATGAGCAATTACACGAAATCATAAAGACAACTTAAAGTAAGAAACATATCAAATATACAAATATCAGAGCAGTTTCAACGATATCACATCTAATAATGTAGACTATTGTAGACCTTTAAGTGGGTGAATCAGTCGGGTAATTTTAACTATAAAGTTATGTGAGCCTTAAGAGGCTACAAAACTTCCTGCCCTTAAGCACTCGCCAAACTCTGGCACAATCCTTGCTACTCCCGTTACTTGACTACGCGGATATATGCTACCTCGATGCCCACGAAGCTCTCCTAGACAAATTAGAGCGGCTCCAGAATGTCTGTGTTCGATATGTGTACGGGCTCAAAAAATACGACCATATTTCAGAGTTCCGTACTAAACTAAATTGGCTCAAGATACGCGAACGTAGAGACCTGCATATCCTCTGCCTATTGCAGAAAATACTCTATAATCCACTTACTCCGTCGTACCTAAAATCCGAATTCCGGGCGTTATCTTCTCACGGGCTGCCATTACGGTCCCAGTCAACGAATACTCTATGTATACCTCAGCATCACACAGCTTTCTTCACCTATTCTTTTTCTGTATATGCCGCAAGATTATGGAATAACCTGCCTTCCAATATACGGGATACCGTTAGTTCGAGTGCGTTTCGCTCCCGGCTGAAGCTATATCTGCTGTCAAAATAATATAAGCTTATCCTATTATGCACTTTATGTATTATATGTATGCGTATGTATGTGTATGTATGCGTATGTATATGTATTCTTTGAAGTCAATGAAAAATTAAAAAATGTTTACGTGTTTAAAAATGTTTAAAAAAATGTATAAAAAAATGTTAAAAAAATTATAACGTAATTACTACCGGCTGGTTGGCTGGAGGATATTGCCGTTTATGGCAATAAGCCCGCCATTTGTACCTGTTGTGGTCAATAAAGAGTTTATTTATTTATTTATTTATTAGTTTCCGGTACTTAAATATAGGACTGTGCCTTCTTTTACTTAGCTTTTCGGGTTACCCAGACAACCCAAAATTAACATGTAGATATTTTCAGTGCAGTAATTCACAGCAAGTTTTAAATTTAAAAGTAAACATGTTTAAGGGCGAGCGCTAAATAAACTCAGTATCGGGACACACGCGAAGGAAAGTCACACAATAGCATTATTTTATTATAACTGCTTTTTATGCATGTTTATGTAAGGTTTTTTAAGCTAAATCTTTTTTATATCAGGGCATTGACCCTATAATGTATTTCATCATATCACCTACTCATGCCTATACTTGTAACACTAAAGGGCCATCTAGACCATTGTAAATGGGTCTGAAGTCTTGTCACAAATGTAAGATAAAAATATGTTATGTACTCACCGGCCGAGGCAGTTGCCGATATAGCAGTGGGCGGCGCGTGCGCGGTCCGCCTCCGCCGCTGTCCGTGCAGCACGACGGCCAGGCCGGGGGCGGAAGCGGCGCGGCCACGGGCCAGCTGCGCGCCGCCGCCGCCCGCGGCAGCCGCGGCGGCCGCGGCGGCTCGATGCCGCGCCGACTTGACGGCGAGCCGCGGCAGCGAGCCGGCCGCCGCGGAGGCGCCGACGCCGACCGCGGCGCCCGCGCTGCCGCCAGCCGTCAGCGCGCCGAGCGACCGCACGCGCTCGAGACGCTCTCCGCTGCCGGCGGCCGCCAGCGACGCCGCGAGCGTCCCGGGCGACGGCTCCGCTAGAAGCGCCGACTCGAAGCTGCCGCGCCACGAAAACCTTCAAGGAAAACAGAAATTTCATTTAGAACTCTGAGGAAATCAAGTACCAAAAGATTACATATAATATGTAACTCGAATACTTAAAGCCCGTAAGTATTTTTTGTATTATTTTTCTTTGAATTTGTATATATATATACCTACTTTTTTGCTATTGCGTTTTAAATATTTATGGAATCACGTGGATTTGCATGCGTTTTTTAATTATATTTAGATAAATAGACATATTCTAATGGGTTACGACAATATATTTTGTTTTCCAAATAACTTACAGTGTTTTACACTTGATATTTAAACATATGAAAAACTAAGGCCAATCGAGTTTTCAGAGTTATACTCGTACAAGACATATTGTTACAGTGCAAAAAAAAAAACAGTTTTTACGTAATAGGGTAAATTTCGAGGTAAGAGATAAGAAAGCCACATGATTTTAATTACGTGAATATTTAGAATGAATAAAATGATTATTATGATAATGAAATAGTCATAATACCTATTACGATTATCAAAAATACCAACATTGTGATCATCTCGAGACATCCGACGGCGGCAGTAAATCAGTCTAAGAAGCCTAGTATTTGCCAGGTACAATTCAGTTTCAACGGAACGATGAGTGGTGGCAACAACCATATAAATTTAAAATGATGACTACTTTCATTAAAATGTTACCTCTGGCTTATTCTGATGTATGCACGTAAAACCTGGACTGTGGACAAGACTCTAGCAACAATTTGGAAGCCTTCGATATATTGACACTGATGAAAATTAAGTGGAACAACTTCACAAGAAATGTCGAGGTGCTAAAATTACATATGTATTAAAGGAGATCGCCTAGAGGAAATATCGACTTTTTAGCCATATCCTCAGAGGTGAGCCCTATACAATGCGTCACGTGATCTTGAAAGGTAAGATTGCCGAAAGAATCCCCAGTGACAGAAATAGGCTAAGGACAATATAATTAGCATAGTTGTAGACTACTGGAGGGTCGAATACTACCTATTATAGGAGACGACAAACGATGATGATGATGATTCTGAGAATCCTGCTTATAAAACGGTGACAACACCCGATAATAAAATGGCTACGAAGTCGCCTCGTCAATCACGTGGAAGTATTTTAACGGGCGGGCAGTGCAGATCATTACAAGATGAAGAGGGTACAGTTAGGATGTAATTCCTCGCTGTGCCAAGCCAACTACTGTTTATCGCCGACGCTCGCTTTGGCTTAGAAAGTGACCGTTAACCTTGTTGAAGTTACTCAGCGGAAATAAATAAGTACGCGGCAAATAGAGACGACGCTGCCTACCGAGCCGCTACATAAACTAGCACGAAAACTACAAGGGTTTTAGAAGGAAAAGACCATTCTAAGGGGAAACAGGAAATGTTTTGAAGTATTCACATAGATCTTAGTTCTCCAATCAGTCTGGATTCTAAGCGAAATCTTTGGTTAAAATTAGTTATTATGGTTATGGAGAATGCAGAAAAAAGATTACATAATTTTATTTCCATTACAATATTACATTGTTTAGGAATGACACTTTATTTATTATTACTAAGTTACTCCACTTAGTCACATTTTTTAAATTGTAATTATTTTCATTATTTATTAAATGTCTTTACTTTTTAATTGAAATTTTCAATGTTTTTTTTAATTATTATAAAAACAAACATATTAACATTATATATAACAGAAATACTTAATATTAAATGAAAAAATCAAATATAATAATAAAACAGTGTATTTAATTATAGGTAGGTACTAAAATTAAAACTAAAAAAGAAAAAAGAGATTTCTAAGTTACGAGTGTGTGTGTGTGTGTCGTGTGTGTATGGAGTATAGGTATAAAATTACAAATTAAAAAATAAAAAACTGCAGTTTCATTTTTAACATTTATAATAGACCATCATGTAATCCTATACACATATAGGACTTACTTAAGAGATTAGCATTTGCGAATAAAGTAGCAAGTACATATGTCAACGTCCAAGAATTTATTATCATATGAATTACAAGCTCTATAACTTTTGAGCTGAATTTGTTGACAAGGGGGAAGGCGGAATAGTCTACTACGCCAGCGTGAACGTCGAGAGGGAACATTCAAATTTATTTGAGTCAATATATCTTTCGCATCTAAAGCATTATTTACAGCTTCTGCGGGAAAGCAAGATCGAAAATGTTCAACGATCATGCGTATATAAGTTTTTGTTCGTATATGTTAACAATCAGTGGGTGTGCTAGAATGGATCTTTAAAAAAAATAATATTCTTGATTTAATTCAGTTTCTACGAGGAACCGACTAATAAGTTTAAGCCCTGCATACAGGCTAGAGGGCTGGAACTTGCTCAAATAAGGTATAATCGTTTGGTGGTAAAAGGTATCGGTTCTAGTGTCATACCGATGAATTTCCTAATGGTATATTGCTGAGCTCTTGTTTTGGTAAAATTCGCAAAGGTGTTTCTTAGGCAAAATTTTCATAAACAGTCAATAATTGTTTTAGAAGTATCATCGACATGACTGCCGTAGCTAACGCCCACTACCGCGAATATGACTCGTTTTTGTAATTTGGACACAACTTTGATGTGGGCTCAAAGCCAAACAGTAGGATACCATAGCGCAGATGTGACTCAACGAGAGCACAATCCGCGGTTATCACTTGCGAAAACATGTTCTATTAGTGCACAAGTTTAGTATCTAATCTAAGAGTAAGTACCTGAAAATAGAAACCGGTAACTATTGGCTCTCAATACGTGGTTATAAATAAAACTCAAGAACAATAATATTCTAAGTAAGTCATGTTTTCGTGGTGACATTTTCCTTGCAAAATTGTGAGAACACAAAGACTACTCAGGATAATAATATGATTTTTTTATAAAGCGAAAATAGCATAACTATGAAAAATATATTTTTCCAAATCATCACCGATTTTGTTTCTACTAGGTGAGGTTAATATACTTCAAATAATTACAATCAAAGTGTGGAATCGAAATTGAAAAAGATTAGGTGGTAAAATAATTACCTTTAAATTGAAAAAGGGGAGATTATGAATAATAATAATTTTAAAATCGAAGACTATCGCGGTTGTTTGACATTATAAATAGGACAGAAAACGAATTTACCGCGTGAAATTTGTAGGACCCGACGTTTCGGTGACGTTGCAGCCGCCGTTGTCTAGGGTAGACTGAAGACCTGTCAGTCCGTTGTTTTGCGGGTAGGCCGCAAACCGCTGCCGCCACTGCGTAGGTTATAACGGTGGTGGGGGGCCGGGCTCGGAGCGCGGCCCCCGAAACGTCGGGTCCTACAAATTTCACGCGGTAAATTCGTTTTCTGTCCTATTAATAATAATTTTATTGAGGAATGTGAATTGAAGAATGTTTATTGAGGATGCTTTTAAAAAAATCGTGTCCACCGTCAATTGTTTATTATTTGTTAAACTTGTAATAGTATAGATTATTACTTTGCACATAATAAATATTTTTTTTGTAATGAGTTAAATAGATATTACAAAAAATAAATCAAATAAAATCAAGCTCCTAACAGTAGACACAAATTAACTTTAGTTAATATAAAAAAACAAAGGCTGCATGATCTCACAACGAACACTGCAAATAAGGTTAATCATCAGACAAAAAGTCTGATATTAAGGAGTCTCCTTATCAGTAAGGTGGAAAAAGTAAACAATATCCCAATAAACGGATACTTAAAGAAAGAGTAAGGGAATACATCGACAGTTAAGTAGTATGTAACAGTTAAGTAGTAGGTATAGAGCATTAAACACCGCACTTAATGTTATTGTCTTTATTTAAAAGAGCTTTTGTGAATGATTAAAAAAAAGGTAAAAAATAGTTTTAAAGCTGGTAACGATAGTGTGCGTAAAGTCGCTCCCAGTTGATTCCAGACAATCGTTGAACACTAAAAGAAACTTTGGAAGCTAGACTTCGTGTGCTCGGAAATGATGGAAAGACACTGTCTTCAGCACGCAAGAGGCTATGTGTACTTTTCTCCGCTGCCCCTTATTTAGTAAAGATGCTCGCTTGAGAAATGAAGACATTATGTCAAGGTGTAACGAAACATTTTGAAGTCTTTGTAGTCTCCGCCCAGTTTTCTTATACAGACATGAACTACGTCTTTTCTTTTTGTCTCAATCTGCCACAACTGCCTTTTTGCCTCAACTGCATTGTATTTAACACATTTTGAGGCACTTTATTTTTATGAGCATTATACTACATTTAAATAATTTACTGTGTTATTAGAGCCCTGTCCATCCTAGAACGGGTTAGTCCAGTTGGGTGACAGAATCGAATAAGCATGAAGTTATTATGGTTTTGCCACTGGGTTCCTGTTACCCTTATAGTTAAACTCAAAGTTTTACAAACATGAATTCCTTAATAAATAAATAAATAGACACAGTCGCCTTAGTCCAATATCAAGATGGTCAATGCGTTAACTGCTATGATTCGAACCCCGACGCTGAGAGAATCCATTATTGTGTATAAGGCCCTGAGACGAGAGTATCACCAATTGACTTGTCTGCTAATAAAATTATGGACGTTCCAATTTAGTTTGCATATTCATTGGATAATTTATTTTAGATTTTTTTAAATCGCAAAATTTAAAAAAGAATCATTTGCAATAATATATATGATTAGACATATCTTAAATGTGTAAAAAACTAAATTTGGTAGGTAATTTATGAAACTCAACCGCGTTTAATATTTACTTTATCTCCAGGTTATGGCCCATTAATTGGCATCATTTGTGCCATGTAGCATATAAATGTCTCGGGTGGAGTAGAAGCGTATATAACCTCTCGGATTAATGATGCCAAAGGTGCATTCGCTATAATCAAATCGATATGAAAGTCGTCGTATCAAGGAAACAAGACTGGTAAGAAAACAACCGCTATTGCTAACAAGCCGCAAGTATTTACCAAATCGTACTTTACAGCATAGATCTTGTAACACTTATAACCAAAAGACCAAGGACCAAGTCGATATAATCGGTCATATATAGTTGTCCAAAAAGAGTGGCGATAGTATGAAAAAGAAATTTCAATTTTACAAAACATTCGATACATTTATTAATGTTTAGTAAAACTATACTAATATATATATATATATATATATATATATATATATATATATATATATATATATATATATATATATATATATATATATATATATATATATATATATATATATATATATATATATATATATATATATATATATATATATATATATATATATATATATATATATATATATATATATATATATATATATATATATATATATATATATATATATATATATATATATATATATATATATATATATATATATATATATATATATATATATATATATATATATATATATATATATATATATATATATATATATATATATATATATATATATATATATATTTTCAAATTGAAATTATGTTTATCACTAAATAAATGAAATGATAAAATAATGAAAGGGCACTTATCTGGTCTGTGGTGACCAGGAGTGACTCCACGCCTTCTTCTTCTCCTCCCTCAGTGTTTGCTGGTGCTTCCTGCTGTGGCACTAGAATCCGATTAAAATGGCCTCACACAGCGGCAACACAACAATGCGAGACGAGAATGAATGCTGGAAAATATATATATATATATATATATATATATATATATATATATATATATATATATATATATATATATATATATATATAGATATATATATATATATATATATATATATATATATATATATATATATATATATATATATATATATATATATATATATATATATATATATATATATATATATATATATATATATATATATATATATATATATACAGGGTGTTCGGCAGACGGTTGTACATACGATTATGACGGACAAGTGAGGCCCTCACCTACATGCTTGGCCCCAAAAATTTAACCTAGGCCTCACGATTTTTTTTTAATGATTTTTTTGTAACATGGCGAACGTTTTCATTTCCATGGTTTTAAACTCCATTAACTTCATTTAAAACTGATAAAACAGTCAACATTTTTTTTATTCGTATCTAAATTACTAGCAGAATAATAAAAAAAAAATGGTTCAGACAACCACCATTAAAAAAAAATAGCCCTGTTTTTTTTTCAGCAATTTACGTCAGTTTTGGTGAAATGATCAAAATACCTCCTGTTATCTTGAAATAAAATACGTAAATTGCATACCAATAGAAAGGGCATAACCTAGAGATGTTTTGATTAAATTTGAAGCGCTCTACCTTTTATTTTATTTATTTTTTATTCAATGCGAAATTGACATTTAAGATTATTTTTAAAGTGTTTTTGTACTTTAGGGCTATTTTTTTTTAATGGTGATTATCTGAGCCAAATCTTTTTCCACTATTAATCTGCTACTAATTTAGATACGAATAAAAAAAATGTTGACTGTTTTATCAGTTTCAAATGAAGTTAATGGAGTTTAAAGCCATGGAAATGAAAAATTTCGCCATATTACAAAAAAAAATCATTAAAAAAAAATTGTGAGGCCTAGGTTAAATTTTTGAGGCCAAGCATGTAGGTGAGGGCCTCACTTGTCCGTCATAATCGTATGTACAACCGTCTGCCGAACACCCTGTATATATATATATATATATATATATATATATATATATATATATATATATATATATATATATATATATATATATATATATATATATATATATATATATATTTATATCTATATATATATATATATATATATATATATATATATATATATATATATATATATATATATATATATATATATATATATATATATATATATATATATATATATATATATATATATATATATATATATATATATATATATATATATATATATATATA